>CM049874.1:612500-667500 GCA_027474115.1 Schizopygopsis malacanthus | reverse complement strand
TTTTAAGAAGCAAAAAATGTCTTTGAGCTTTATTTCCATTACCGAATGATTTTTAATAGTTTCAGTTATTAGTGTTTCAGCTTGAACTGGTTTAGTTTCTTCAGCGAAACGCAAGAGAGAGGAAAATACGTCCCAGTCCAAACCACAGGATTATTATGGGCTTCCCGGTGAATTTATATGACTTTTCCAGGCCTTCATGGTTACAGGATATTTGAAGGATTTCTGAACTCGTTTCATTAAAGATAGCGTTCCGAAAGAGCCGCTTCTGGCTATGAAATATTTCCGTGCTGAGAATAACTGGGACACATTATCTGTTAGAAACCTGTTTTAAAGTGCCCCGATCTATCAGGTTTTATGGCTGGATCGGTGTTGTTTGTGGAGTGTAATGGTTTAATGTTTAATCAGATCGTCTGAGGAAACACACATCAGGGTTTAAAGCACTTCTTGATTTTCTTTGGTGACTGAATAATAGTAAATGAAGTGTCTATTAACAGTCTATTAACATATGGCATGCTGCGTTATTATACAGAGAATGCATTGACTAACAGACCAACTCTGATTATTATTATCAAACGTAAATAAATGTAAAATATATACATGTACCGTTATACATATATATACAGTGTACAGTGATTTTACCACAGAAAACAAGGCCTAAAAATATGTATTATTTTAGCATTATTTATATTTTCAAATTATAGTTTGATTTTTAGCAATTTTATGTGTTTTTGTTTTATTATTTTATATGTAATTTATTTTATTATATATTTTTTCCACGTAAGCTTTGATTTATTTCCAGTTACATTAAGTTTTTTTCCTAATATTTTATTTCAGATTTATTTCAGTTACTGTAAATCTTAGATTTTTAATAGTTTTTTTTAATTCTTTTTTTAGATAGTTTACGTTAAGCACTAAAATGACTTTTCAGTTAGTTGCCAAGAAAATGTTTTTTTCATAAGGTTTCATTAATTAAAGTTAACTAATATTAATTTTTTATTTAATTTCAGTTACTGACAATAATTTTTAGTAGTTTTATTTGCTTGCAGTTAGTCCCCTTAAGTCCTTCAGCTTAAACGCATTTCAGTTCCCATTCAGTCGGTCACATCCGACGTACGTCGTACTGACCGACGAATAGCAATCTCGTTAGAGACCAATCTGCTTCGAGTGTAACTAAAACGAGCCAATGCATATTGGCATGCAATCATATGCAGCAGCTGCTCACCTCGCAGCGCGGGTATATAATGAGTAGCAGGTGCGTAGCATTTTTAGCTTTTCGCTTCGGAGCCGAACTGTTGTTCTCTGCTGGAAGTGATCTAAAAGAGTCTCTGCAGGACGGTGTAAAGTGTGGGTGTACAGCACAGGAGCGGGGTCGAATTCTCTTTGCTTCTCTTTTTTTGCCTTATTTGATCAGAAAGAGCTGCAAAGGCCGTTCTCACGGCTGGTAAACGCTGTGCTTTTAGAGCGTGTAAATCATCAACGAGAGAGAGAGCACACGACAGGCTGCACACATCCCTGTGTGTGTTGCCTCGGCCGTTCCCCTGCATGCTTCAGCACTGATTAAAAGAGCTAAGTCCCTAAAAGATCTTGCACAAGTACAGCTTGCGTCTTTTTAAAGATGACATTCTACTTGTGTGTTTCTGGATGTGGTCGTTACCTGGCACCGAATGGGATGGTCACGAGCGCTGCATCGTGTGTCTGGGCTTAGCGCACGCTGAGGCAGCGTTTGTGGATGAGTCATGTACCCATTGTGGGATGAGGACCATCTCGGAGTTGCGGTCGAGACTCCAGTTCCTGCAAAGGGGGCGGAGTCCCAGTGCCGCTGCCTCGTTCCAATCCAAGCGCACTTCCTTCGGGGAACCAACCCCCTAGGAACCCTCACTCCTCCTGCACTCCGCAGCCAGTAGAGATGCCGGGGGGGTGCGAGCGCACCATCTCAAAGGTGTGCACCATTCGTATCCTTCGGAGCTCCTTCCGATGACCGGATGTCGATAGCTGCATTGGAGGGTGAGTCAGACTTTTCTGGGGATGACGCGTCGGTGCAGTTGCCTCCTTCGGATATGGTAGCTGTGCCCCATTTGGATCCGGAAATAATGGCTATGCTTTTACGGGCCGCCAACGGGGTCGGGCTCGTGTTGAATCCTCCAATGTGTCCCGAGCCCTGGACGATTGGTTTATCGGGGTGGCATGAGCTGGTTCTCAGTCACCCATCCCAGTTCCTTTCTTCCCGGATGTGCTGAAGAGCTCACCGGTACGTGCAAGGGCACCTTTTACTGCCCGAAACCGTGTCGGTGGGTCCTCCCTCACCACCCTTGATGACGGTGTGGCTAAGGGTTACACGCGCTTGCTATGCAACTGTGCCCTAACTCCACCTGATGGGGGAGCCGTCTCTCCCTTCCAGGTCCTGTAAGCACATGTTGGATCTTACCAGCAAGGCTTACCAGATGCCTGTGGGGAAGCCGTTTCCGCCTTACACGCTATGGCGTTGTTGCTGGTCCATCAGGCCAAGGCACTTAGGGACCTGCACGAGGGTAGTCACGATCCGCAAGTTCTTCAGGAAATTCATGCCGCGACAAACCTTGCGCTTCGGGTGATGAAGGTTATGGTGCGGTCAGTGGGTCACGCGATGTCCACTTGGTGGTCCAGGAATGCCATCTCTGGCTGTGTCTGGCCGACATGAGGGATACTGACAAGGTCAGGTTCCTTAATTCCCCTGAGACCCAGACCGGCTTCTTCGGTGGCACGGTCGAGAACTTCGCCCAGCAGTTCTCGGCTGTATAGAAGCGCGATCAGTCACATCTTGCCTCGGCGGTCTGCTGTTGCATCCTCTCTGCCGCCGGCAGCACCTCAGCCTGCTCGGCGGTGCCATGGAGCCAGTCGTAAGCAGGGTCCCCAGCTCGTCCAGGCCTCCGCCAAGAGGGGCGGCAAAGCCAAGAGCAAGAGGCCCTTGGACGGGCGACCCGGAGATGGTTGGAACTGCTCTTCAGGAGATGGTGACTGCACTGCTCCTTCCCCCGGAGGAGGGCCGGGTGGTAAGTCCTTTTTCTTTCGGTTCTGTTTTCTGTTCTTTTCGGTACCCAAATTTTTAATCAAAGAGCGGTGTCTATCATCTCCGGGTCCGAAGAGGGCTTGGAGAGTAGTGGGAGGAGCAAAACCTCACCACTCTCATCCACCTCTTCTATCGCCAGCGGACATCAGCGCGCAGTTCGGGAAGGTCACCAAAGCCTCTCCTGCACCTCCTATCCACTATCGCCAGGCCTTTACTCTGTTGTATCCTTGAGAACTGGATTTAGGCTGGGTTCTATATGTGTGACCCTACGGCAATATGTGTTATTGCATGGTTTGTTCCTAAACGAAGCCCGTGTCTTTCCCTCTTGGAGAATCCACCTCTCGTCAGGTTGGAGTCACCCCAGTACTTCCATTTGTACGGGGTTAGTCCATATGTACTTCTACACATAACTCCTTCGGGGAAGGATGTGGCTTCCGCAGCGCAGCGTTCCTTTCCAGTGAAAGGGTATGCTTTCCCAGTGTTATCCAATAGTCTCCCTGAATGTGTGCCGCCTTACCTGTTTGGCTCCTCAGCGAAAAGCTGAAGATGCAACGCAACGCAAGATGCATGCCAATGTGCATTGGCTCATTTTAGTTACACTCAAAGCAGATTGGCCTCTCTAGCGAGATTCCTATTCGTCAGTCAGTACGACGTATGTCTCCGTTCCCTCCTTCAGGGAGCGAGGGTTACCTATGTAACCGAGATGTTATTTGCCAATGAATGTAACATTAACAATTTTTGTCAAGTTTACATTTTTTCATCTAATTTTTATATTTTATTTCATTATTTATTTATTAATATGTGTATGCTATTTCAGCTTATTTACATTGTTAATAGCTATAGTTAAGTAAGGCCTGCTAAGAACACCTCTTACTCGTGGTAAAATCACTGTAAAGTGCTTTAAATTTGAATGTCTGTGTTTGTTTAACCTGCTGGTTCCTCAGGTGTTTCCTCAGGTGTTTCCTCAGGTGTTTCCTCAGGTGTTTCTTCTGGTGTTTCCTCAGGTGTTTCCTCAGGTGTTTCCTCAGGTGTTTCTTCAGGTGTTTCCTCAGGTGTTTCCTCAGGTGTTTCTTCCGGTGTTTCCTCAGGTGTTTCTTCCGGTGTTTCCTCAGGTGTTTCTTCAGGTGTTTCTTCCGGTGTTTCCTCAGGTGTTTCTTCAGGTGTTTCCTCAGGTGTTTCTTCAGGTGTTTCTTCCGGTGTTTCTTCAGGTGTTTCCTCAGGTGTTTCTTCAGGTGTTTCCTCAGGTGTTTCCTCAGGTGTTTCTTCAGGTGTTTCTTCAGGTGTTTCTTCCGGTGTTTCTTCAGGTGTTTCCTCAGGTGTTTCTTCCGGTGTTTCTACAGGTGTTTCTTCAGGTGCTGGTTCCTCAGATGCTGGTTCCTCAGCGTCTGCAGCTGAAACACAGAGATATCTCAGTCAAACAGCAGACAGCATCTCACAGATTTGTCCTCTTTTATCAGCATCAGGAGCATCAGCTGCTGTCGGATCATAACTCTCTTTTCATTTGTGCAAGCTCTCCTCAAGCGCACAGGTGACCATAAATCACAGAATCAGGCGCTAAATCTCCCGCGGCTGTGTTTTCAGTGCATATAATATCTATATGTTACGTGTCGGGACAGTTCTGCGATTCTACCGTCACATCAGACACATCTTTATCAAGAACAAACCTTCTCCAGGATCCAACGACTGCCTTAACATGACTATATACACTATATTGCCAAAAGTATTGGCACCCCTTCTAATGAAAGGTTTGACTACTTTAGTAATTTCCATGAGTACAAATCTTAATGTTTAAGCAGAAAGTAATGTTCTTTTCTCTTCTAAAGAAGGGGGTGCCAGTACTTTTGTCCATACAATGAATGTACAAGTCGTTGGTGTTTGGTGTTTTGGCAAAAACAGACACTTAACTAGTTACTAAATCCAACAAAAACCTCTGAATCGTTGCCGTTGAGAGTCAGTTTCATGCTCTGAACAAAGACGGAGCACATTCCTGAAGCACAGACTCACAAAACCCGTCAATGCTTTACATTCGGAGAACGCCAGAAATCACTGCCAATGCTTCGAAATGGAGGGGACTCGTAATGATACGGGCACACGTCTAAAAAAACCTCATTCGATCGTACGATGCCACTGCTAGAGAACATTTTGAACATTTCACAAAAAAAAGTCTGCTGCATTTATACTGTAAGATTGTGAAATATTATGACAATTTCATCTGTCTGTTCTTTATGTGAATATGTGTTAAACTATAATTTATTTCTGTGATCAAAGCTGTATTTTAAGCATCATTACTGCAGTCTTCCGTGTCACATGATCTTCAGAAATCATTATTATTATCAATGTTGGAAACAGTCGTGCTGCACAATATTTTTTGTGGAAACCATGAGATTGTATTTTTCAGGATTCACAGAATTTCAAAAGAACAGCGTTTATTTAAAATCAAAATCTTTTTTTCACATTATAAATGTCTTTACTGCCACTTTTGAGCCACTTTTGATCAATTTAATGCTTCCTTGATGATTTAAATTTATACAGTATATAATTAAAAAATATATATATTTTTTATCTTTCTTATCCAAAAGTTTTGAATGGTAGTCCAAAAAAAATGTATAAATAAAAAATCTAAATGATTTCAAATTTTGTGAGCTGAATTGTATTCAATTCAATCGTTTTATATAATATTTGTATTACTGCTTAATCTCATGTTGTGTGCTTTGCTTTCATAAGACGATATCTTGGTACTATAAGCAGTCATTTTCCATTGCTTTGGGATACAAACACCTGTTGAATTCATGCTGGTCATAAATCCTGGAGAAATACACAATAATGAAATCATGAGCTGATTTCAGTCAGATTGCTGATAGTAGAGTCCGTTAATGACTAGCTCGGACGCCTGACAAAACGCAGTTTGTAGGTTTTGGCTTTCAGACTAATTTCTGTGTTAAACAGATAAATGAACATCTTCTGACGGGATCTGCTAAACAGACTGGATCCAACATTACCGGCTCGGGAGGCACAAACTTTCACAAAACCAGTCATAAGGGTCAATTTTATGAAATTGAGATGTATGCATCATCTGAAAGCTGAATTAATATCTTTCCATTGATGTATGGTTTGTTATGATCGGACAATATTTGAAAACCTGGAATCTGAGGTGCAAAAACATCTGAATATTGAGAAAATCATCTTTAAAGTTGTTCAAATTAAGTTCTTAGCAATGCATATTAATAAAAAATTAAGTTTTGATATATTTACGGTAGGAAATATCTTCATGGAACATGATCTTAATATCCTAATGATTTTTGTCATAAAATAAAAATGTATAATTTTGACCCATACAATGTATTGTTGTCTGAAATATTAATTCAAGAAGGGTTTCTTGATCACATACACTCTTAAAAATAAAGTTAAAATGCCATAAAAAAGTTTAAATGCCTTAAAAATCATTTTTTGGTTCCTTAAAGAACCTTTCAGTGATCAGTTCCTAAAATAAATAAAAATTTCTTAATGTAAAGAATATTTTAATAATCTAAATAACTTTTTTTCTACTATAAAGAACCTTTATTTTATACATTCTGAAGGTTTCAATAACATCACAGAACATATTTATAATATATATATTACATACTAATAAAGTTAAACCTGTCCTAACATTTATATAACTTAAAAATTAGTGTTTCCCTGTTATGATATAAACATACGATATGTTTTCATTATTTTTATTACCGCACTAATAATTTAAAATGTATTTTTCATACACTATATTAAAATGTTGTGATGCATAAAGTCACTTGTTACATTTAAAACTACTGATCATAACTACTTCTACTTCTAGTTAACTACTTCTATCATAAATCAGATAATAAAGGAGTTTAATATGTGCTATTAGTCATAACATGTAAAATAATTATCAGTATTAATCAGAATAACATCACAGAACATTTTCTCTCAAAGCTATGAGAATGTATATATTACAAATTAATAAAGTTAAACACTTTTTGTCCTAACTATATAACTTTTATTTGTAGCAATAGCCAACAATACATTGTATGGGTCAAAATTATCAATTTTTATTTTATGCCAAAAATCATTGGGATATTAAGATCATGTTCCATAAAGATATTTAGTAAATTTCCTACCAAAAACGTAATTATTGATTAGTAATATGCATTGCTAAGAACTTAATTTGAACAACTTTAAAGGTGATTTTATCAATATTTAGATTTTTTTGCACCCTCAGATTTTCAAATATTGTTTCGAACCATACATCAATGGAAATATCATTTATCCAGCTTTCAGATGATGCATAAATCTCAATTTTGATAATTTGACCCTCATGACTGGTTTGTGCTCTCAGGGTCACATTTAATAGGACTTTCCCTGTTATGATATGAATGCATTATATGTTTTCATGATTTTATTCAGAGATCTACACAGCAGCACTTTCCATAAATCCTACAAACAATAAAATACGAGTGTGACGTTCCTGTGAAGTCAATCAGCTCCATGAAAATGATCTCACCGCTTTTGCTTCAGGACTCAGATGTTTTGTTGGATATCGAGTGCACCAGACCCATATTTAATATCGCCCGGCTCATATTTACTTCTGTTTTTGTTTTTGGAGCATAAGGGCATGAACCATGTTGACATCTGTCTGATATGACTGCATTTGCGTAAAACACTTTCTCACAGTCTCAGACGAGTGTTCGTATAACACTTGTGAACTTTTCATCCTAAATATGCATGATGTGTGTTTTTAGTTTTTGCATGGGTTAGGGTTATTATAGTTTAATAATACTTAAACCTTAAAAAAAACAATACTTGAGAATCAAATAAATGGTAACTAAAATAAAATAAAATGTAAAAAAAAAAGGGCAGCTTTTCTCATTTTAAAGACATTTAAAAACAACATAAAAATAACAAATATAATAAATAACAATGACAAAAAATAACTATATTTAACATGAAATCAGAAAATATAATGATAAAAATTAATGGAAATAAATGGAAAACGCAATTGAAAATACAATTTGCAATTCATTTTCAAAATTGTCTAAAAAAAAAACCTAAAAAAATCTGTAGTTTTTACAAATAATTTTGGCAGCTGTGGTTGCCAGAATAACAGTAAAAAAAATACAGAAAAATTTACAGTATAAAACTGTAATTTACAAACAAGGAAATTTGAATGTGAACCGGTAAATTCAACAACACACGCTGCTATTAAAATCCGTTTTGTGCCTTTAACATATATACAACCACCATAATCATAATAATAATAATAATAATGCAGAAAGCACATGAAGAATCAAATTAGCTTCGCCACAAGCAGAAGTATATATTAATATATATAACACAAAACATCATTATAATAACACACATGATACTTTAAGCCCAAATGCACATAACTGATAATAAAACTATTAAAAAACGTGATTATTTAAACAAAATACTGGAGGTAAAATCAGTTTACAGTTTTTTTACTGTAAATTATACATTGATTTGTTATTATTAACTGTACAACTAACAGCATTTTACTGTAAAATTTGATCAAGTATCAGTAGTTTTTTCCTGTATATAGTACGGGAACTTGGCGTTTTTACAGTTAAAAACGGCATGAAGCTTATCATCACCTTCATCGGGAACGGTTGATTCCTCTGGCGCACGCTCGTCTGCTGGAGAATCTGCGTATGAGATAAAAGATCAACGTTTATCATCTTTACATTCGGAACGAACTCAAACGAGCCAGATGATATATACGGTTGAACAAACACACTGTGAGATCACGGTTATTACAGAGGAACTGTAAAATTAAACATGAAGTCAGAGCTGTAAAATCTTGCAGTTGCTCAGTTTTATTGCTGAGTAAGTTTGCTGAAAGAGAAGGGCGTGGTCAGAGTTATTATTAAACCGTATGAGATGATAAAAACATACCTGTATTATCTGCACCTTCCACTCCATCGTCTGAAAAACAAAACACATGTCAGATTATCTGCTTCATTCATAAAACCGGCTCATATGTGTTATTTACAGCACTATATGGGTTATTAATATCTGACAGTATTCTGTATATCAGCCAGTATGTCATATTTGATGTTTGATATTTAATTGTGCATGCTCATTTTCCTGTATTTTTACATTTATATCTTTATGGTCATCTAAAGTCAGGGTTATTATAGTTTAATAAAACTTTAATCTAAAAAAAAAAAAATACTTCAGATCAAATAAATGTTAACTAAAATAAAATCAGATAAAATGTTTAAAAAAAAAAAGGGCAGCTTTTCTCATTTTCATTTTAAAGACATATTTAAAAACAGCAAAAAATAACAAGTAAATAAATAAAATGACAAAACTATAACTATATTTAATATGAAAACAGAAAATATTATGACACAAATATAATTAAAATATGAACAAATTCATTAAAATGGAATGCAATTCATTTTCAAAATTGTCCGGAATATCCTTCCATACATTAATAGCATCTCGATGATATTAAAATAACACTTAAAATTAATATTTTACAGCACTGAGAATTTAAACATTAAAAATGTTGTGATGCATAAAGTCATTTAAAACATCTGATTAGAGTTCATACTGAAATGAATTATCAGTATTAATCAGAATATTGATCTATTGATTATTCTAAAATGTGGTGCATCCAAACTCGTGACCGCTTGCTTGTCAACGATATGTTTTGATATGATCTTAAACAGATGCATCTTCAGTTTTAATGCAAATGTAGTTGTATGTGTAGTTTGTTTTATTAGCCGACTGCTCGATGGACATCCAGTGCTTCGTGCATCATGTGCCTTTTGTGTTATAACATGACGCAGATGCATTATGTAACACCTTCACGTTTCATTGGCTTTTGTGTCGTCGAATGGAGCGAAATCTTGCATGCATTTGCACAATTTCTAATGACTTTTTGTCTCTCAAGCTTTTAATTTCCACAGCCGGCTTTTATTTGATGCCATTGGCACGGTTGCCAGATTAAGAGACACAAAGGAAGTTTACTCTCGAGCAGAGAGGAACACACCTGTCCACACAAACACCAAACAAAGAGCTTCTAAAGGCACTAAAACCCAGGCTGTGGCGATGCATGAACCCAAACTCTCTCGGGTGCATCAAAAGCATCCCTAACTCCACCATATTCTCCATACAGGGTGTGGTCTACATCTGGGCCTGGATTGAATTTCTGAGACTACACCTCAGTTTACAATGCACGCATGTTCTCCTCTACATCTGGAGGAAATGTGGCGTATTAGCAATAAACAAGCCTGTAAATCACCAAAGATGTTGAGGAATCAGTATTTAGTATTTCCTCCCCATCCCGAGCATTTGCCAACACCCTGTAAACGTTTAAGAAGTGCGAAGGGTTAAGTCATTGAGACTCCGAGTGGCCAAAAGCTGTTAGGCAAGAACACAATGTACAAAGAGGGAAATACAGCGAGCTGGCAGAGCTGGGCAAGGCTTCACAGCTTCAACAAGTCATTTCTGGGGGGGGGGGGGGGGGGTTCATGACCAATGACATTCAACCCAGAATGGATCGATTTCCAATCATGCGTGTATGCTATAATAATAGTCCTTTTGTCTTAAACATGTGATCTTAGAGTTGATATACAGAAAACGAAAGAAACAGAAACATGCATGCTTCCCATTTCATCCAGAGGTCTCTCTCTTAATTTATATCAAATTAATGCATTATATAATTTCAATATTCAATTTAAAAATGTCATGAATGGGTAACACCAAACTAGTGTGGAAGCAGAAAACCAAGACACTTTGAGAAGTTAGTAATCTCTTAAATGTGATTTTAAACTAAACTCTTACCTTGCATCTTCACTCCAGACACGATTAAACTCCCAAGGACGAAAATCCACACGTATGACATCATTGTGGCTTGAATGAAACTGAGCTGAACAGGGTGTGAGACGCAGGGTTACTTTAATCTGTGTTCACTTTTAGCGCGTGGAGATTGAGGTGCTCGTGTAAGCCGCGCGCGCTCGCTCGCATGTGCAACTTTCCCGCAAGCTTTTGTTGTACTAACTTTACAGGGCGTGCAGCTCTGAATCCACCGCCCACCCACATGTGGGACTGACTTGTGTAGGATCCAATTGCAGGTCTGTCTCGCTGGTTTCTCACTGAAGTCTCGTGCACAGGAGGATGCACATGCACTAGGAATCCCTCCCTCGCTTTGCATATTATAACATTGCACGACTCGACAAAAGCACGCATAGGTTTGCATGCTGTGCGTGACGTTTCCGCTATTGATGCATTTTCGTTTTCCATTTAAATTCGTGTTAAATGCATCCTCCATGAACGAGCACTTTGCCCTTGCCGTGAACACCCAACCACGCAACCCCCGAAATAATACCTCTCAATATACGTTTGCTAAACTTTGAGAGGGGGACTTCCCCAGAACGCAATGAATGGAGCTGGTTTGAAGCCAAGCGCGCTGCCTGTAGCACTTAAGCATCGGTTTGGGTTCAACATTGGCTTCCAGCTCGCTACAAGCCCACCTTTGCCTGAAGTGCCGGGCTTTTGAGACACAGCTCCATTCATGCGTTTCGGACCTCGGGGGGAGTTCAGGAAAGCGTTCACTATTGAACTTGAATAGTGTTTCAAGTCAGCCCCCCCCTCCCCCCCCCAGCGGGGAACGCAGCAGCAGTTCAGGAGTTGAATCTCATATCTGTCTTTAAGCACGTTTTGTCGCACAAAACGCAAACGGTGCTGATTCTTTGTTTACACGCGGGTGAGTTATCAGAAGGGCGCGCCCGGTGCGGGTAGTAAATAAACAGTGCGGTTTTTTGAGTAAACACAAAACGTGTAGCCTACACTGCAAAATACATAATACACATACTGGTGTTGGGTTTACTTCAAGCAACTACTAGTGCATTTCACAACTGATTACAAAGACATGTCAAGCATGTGAAAACTTGAGAAGAAGTCATTTTTAACAATAATTGTTTTATCACTATTTTCACCTATAATAATATAATTATTAAGCTAGCATATGCTTTATTTGGCACATGCACAATTATACAGAGTATAACCAGCAGTGGAATGTGTTCTCTGCATTTAACCCATCCAAGTGCGCACGCACGCACGGAGCAGTTAGGGGTTCGGTGCCTTGCTCAAGGGTCTCACCTCAGTCGTGGACAATTCCTGCCGAAGCCCAGATTCGAACCCACAACCTCGGGTTACAAGTTCAACGCTCTATCAATTAGAGCCACGGCTGCCCGGTTAAACACATGCGAGCTGAAGTTGCGCTCGCAGTTGCGTCATCATCATCATCGGATGGAATGTTGACACAGCAGTGCCGATATTTGAGACGTCGTAGTTTAATTTAATATCAACATATCTCAGTAAGTCAAGGGCGTGTATTTTGACCTGGCGTTAAATAGAAAATGCTATTGCGTAGAGGTAACCATATGAGTTGAGCGATTTGCGAAAGCGTCATCGTCTGATGGAACTTTGACAAAACAGTGCTAATATTTGACACTTTATAGTTAGATTTTTCATAAACATATCAATTATCCAGGGCGTGTATTTACACCTAAACACATGCTTGAGAACAGGAATGGCGATGCGTTGAGGAAACCATGGCACCAGTACGGGACTTAAAACAAAAACATTATTTGACACTTTATAGAGTTATTATCACAAATAAATATTTTATATATAGTTATTTACTATTATTTCGTTATTTACGGCACGTAATTTTAACTAGCATTAAACAACTAAGCGCTCCTGAACGGGAATTGCAATGGTGTTATGAGGTAACCATAGCAACAGCATCATCAACAGTGCCAATATTTGACACTGCATAATTTTATTTTTCATAAACATATCATGTCAATGGCGCATATTGACGTGGTATTAAACAAATGCTTGCGAACCATTTGCGGAGCAACAGTACATGAGTTGAGCGATTTGCGAAAACTTCATTATCGGATTGAACTTTAAAAAAACAGTGTCAATATTTGACCTTTATATTGTTTTTATTCATAAACATATCTCAGAAGTTGAAGGGCATGTATTTACACCTGGCTTGTTTGCGAACAGGAATTGCATCTCTTGAGGAGATCACCGTTGCAACAGTAGGCAACTTGAGCGATTTATTGGCTAAAACCAAAACCGTGCCATTATTTGTCACTTTATAGTGTTATTTATCAAACATACCTCAGGCATAATTTTACCTGGCATTAAACAAGCCATATCTGAGGAGGTAACCATAGCAACACGACTTTAGCTCTTTATGAAAGTGTCATAATCGGATGCAAGCAGTGCCGATATTTTACATGTATAGATCAGAAATTATTTGCATCTCAAAAAGTCGATGTTTTGTTAAAGAAAAAAAGTTGGCTAACTGGATTCCCCCAAAACGAACTAAACGTTTTAACCCTTAAAAGTGTAGCTGTAGCAATGGCCACATAGTAGGCTACTATTATCTCAGATTAAAAAATAATCATATGTCATAAATGAAACAAATGTGAGCCTTCATAGAGTTGTTCGTTTATTCTTTTGTTTGTTCAATTGCATCATTGAGAGTCCATCTCTGTGGTATCCAGTTTTGGGGAAAGTTACTTTTAAAAGTAATGCGTTACAATTTTGCGTTACTCCCTAAAAAGTAAATAATTACATTACTTAGTTACTTTTTATGGAAAGTAATGCATTACGTTACTTTTACGTTACTTTCGCGTTACTTTTTAAATATGAGCAGGGCTTGATTGTTTGTTTTTAATACAATAAGTTCTATTTATAGCAAATATAAAAGCCTTTCACACTAAAAAGTGTAATGAATAAACCTCAGACTGAAGGACGAGTAAATCAAGTCTGTACAGAAGAACACAGGAGAATAAGTTTAACACTCTTCAGCAACAAAAAACAAAACAACGAAGCACAATTGTTAATTGTGAAGTCATTTTTGCTTATGTTGAACTGGATCATCAAAGATCAGCAGCAAACACATCGGTTAATAAAATGAGATTAGATACATTTGTGTTGTTTAACATATTTAATTATTGCAGACTTGCATCATATTCTGAGTTTTAATTCATTTTGATGAATACTGAATCTGTTTTTGCGAATGGGATGAATTAATACACATTCATATTTAGTCTAGATTAGATCTACAGTAACATGTTCACGCAGCGCACTGTTATCAATAAATGGGGAAAAAGTAACTCAGATATTTTCTAGTAAATTAAAAAGTAATGCGTTACTTTACTAGTTACTTGAAAAAAGTAATATTATTAGGTAACTCGCGTTACTTGTAATGGGTTTCCCCCCCCAACACTGGTGGTATCCCCCCTTAAAACAGGACTTCATTGGACAATTCCATCTGATGAAGTTGAAAAGGCGAATCAACCTGTTTCACAACAGATCCAGAGCCATGATCAACACCGGCCGGCGTTCTCCAGAGGACCGCTCCTGATGCGCAACGCGTGTGAATGACTCGCGCGTCAAAAGCCAAAGGTCTGGTCTGATGGTGCGTCCATGCGCCTCAGCGGACTGTTGTTGCGAATTGCTGAAATGCACTCTCTCATCTCACCAGTGACTAAGGCTATCCTTGTAGCTCTGTTTATTTTTGCCATTTTGCTCATCCTCTATGTGATCCTGTGGTATATATGCAGAGACGTGGACTGCGATCACGGAATTTGATTTCGGAGACCGACGCTGCGGGTCCGCGGAGAAGTCAGGGTGGCCCCGGTGAGTGCGTCCGCGTGCCATTCATTCACACCTTATCTTTATGAAATCACCACACACTCATTATTTGCGAGTTATGCTTTCGTTCGTTTTCCATTATAGCGCGCTATTGCACGCGCTGTGATAGATGTGTCACTCTGCACTGACTAATAAAACCGTCGTTCAATACGAACGAAACGGCATGCACTTGAACGGTTTTTCACGAAAAAGAACATTTGAATGGGTGCTTTAGCTGTTCGTTCAAGTTTAGTTCAATGCACGTTCCGGGAACGTTAGTTTATGGTTATTAAAATAGGCTACATCTCAAAATAATAATGAATTGGTTATCAAAATAATAAACGCGGAGCGTGCACTAACTAAATAGGTGGAACATTTTTGAAGGAATAGCCTAAATTTTAATCAACGCAGATGCAAAGTAGCCTATTAGTCAAACAAAAGTCGGACGCCAAGATGCACGAGAAATATACAAACTGTTGTCGCAGGTTGCAAGATGCATGTGTAAAGAAGACTAATTTTCAGCAAATGTTTGGTTGTCAGTAGTCTGTTATCATCATGCACTTGTGTGCGTTCAGCTGAGGGACCTGAGACTGACCGCAGCTTTGCAGCAGTTTATTACAGTCTGAACTTGTTAAAAGCATTGCATTCTTGCAGCTCTGGGACTTGAGACGACAGACATGCTTTTCTGCTTCCCTGTAGAGATCCTAAACATCACTCTTCTTGAATCTTAATACCTTTAATCTCTCGGTTAGTGAACACGAGTTAGGCGCTTAACTCGAAGTGGACCATGCATATTTCACGCCACATGCTCGCATTATTGTTAAAATAGCCATTATGGGTTGTGAAGGAGAACCCAAGGACAGATGCAAATTGCCACTGCAGTGTGTTTGAGAGAAGCACTGTTGAACTCATCTCAGTACGCTTTAAACATCAGCCACTTATGCATTTACACCAGTCGAATAGACAATTATCTATTCATGCAGATGTCAAAGATGTGCTGATCGGTGTAGCCTATTAAATGAGAACAAAGCATGCAAAAGGCAGAATGGATCTCGGCTGTGATGGTTAATAATATCATGGTTGTTCCTGGAGTGGGTTGGAACGGGAACAGACAGAGAATTAAATGTCACGCTGAAAGACAGAAGGAACATCCCCAGACAAATCATATCAAACACTGCTGTTGGTTTGTCTGTCACTCAACAGGTTTTGATGGGCATGTTGGGGAATACACTTGATCACAGCTCCTTCATTCAGTCCCTTACAGAAGCGATGCATTGATGGCAATGCTTTGATAACACTATGTCTACATGAAAACCTCGTAAATCTGTATCTGTGCATCAAAACACAAGTGTTGTAAAGGAAGCATTGCTGTAGGTGTGCATCACTAAAGGGTACGAAAGCCTATAATTCTAAGAAAAAATACAGAATTGCATGTAAAAATATTCTGGTGTGATATCTTGTAATTTAGACTTTTTCTCTTAAAAGTGTATCTTGCAATTCTGAGTTATTTCTTGCAATTCTCAGTTTATAATCGCACAATTCTGAGAAGAAAAGCTCAATTGTTAGATATAAACCCACGATTGCAAGAGAAAAGTCAGATGTGTGTCTTATTTACTTAATTGTTTATTCTATGGCGTTGGGGGGGGGGGGGGGGGGTCAGAATTGCAAGATGTATATTCCGAATTCTGTGAAAAAAGTCAGAATTACTAAACTCATTGCAAGATTAAAATTCATAATTATTGTTATTATTATTTTAATCATGGTGGAAACAAGCTTCCACGGAAATGTAATTCTGCTTACACTCTCATCTCAGTTCAGCGGATTCTGGAAGCCTTGGCAATCAGATAGTTTCACATGTTTGAGTGATGGATAATATGATTTATTATATTTTAAATATGTGACCCTCTCTGTGAGAACCCAGCTGAAGTCATTGTTTTGCAATTTGCTGTTTTCTACAACAAAAAAAATCACACTTCATAAGGTAAAGAACATTCTGTGAAAATATAACCTTTATATATTTAATATTGACTGAGTATGGTCATGTCAAAGATTGAAATTATAGTGAAATTAATGGTAGAAATCAAAATTTGATGCTCGTTATCTCATAATTAGATTTTGAGACGTTAGCCCGGATTTCACAGAGAGGGTCACATACATGAATGATATACTTGAGCCTATAACCCTCAAAACTGCACAATTATACATATAATTATGATTTGTGACTTTACTTTTACAGTATCTGAATGTGTCTAGAAAAGCATCATAGAAGTAGTCCATGTAACTTGTGCACTACATTTAGGTTTAGTATGTGAGGAACACGACGGCTTTCATTTCAGTTGTTGTTTGTTTGTTTTCTTACACAAAGCTATTGTGACTACATTTATGGTATTATTGTTGTGAAGCCCAACATGAAATATCAATGTTTAATGGTTTGGAATGACATAATGGTGAGTAAATGGTGACAGAACTTTTATTTTCTATCTAAAAGCCTTGAATTAATCCTCAAAAACTAGTTAAAAACTAAATTTAGCCTACTCCTAACTGACTTTTAACTATAACTGATAAACCTTTAAAGACAGACGTGTTGTGAGCTCTGAGGTTGTTAATCGATTGTATGCACTTTTGTTGAAACCATCTGTTTGCATTAGTTCAACTTATTTGTAAAATAATTGTTTAATAGCAGAATTAGTGGTTAAAAACTACATTACCCATGATGCGTACAGAAAATTCCACCAATCAGAGTTGCAGCAAAAAGTGCTCCAGAAATTATCTTTAGCTCCGCCCACTCACATAAAACACCACCAATGACACAGTTGACCATTCGCAGGAAGCTTGATTGACAGGAGATCTGACCAATCAGAACACGGATATTACGTTCCGCCATTGTTATCCGTTACTTGCATCTTTGTCTGTTTTTACTTTCTTCAAATCAATTATAATTAATTATAATTGTAATGTTGTGAATCTCCTCGTAGCTGGTTGGCTTGTTTCATGCTTATAATGCTTTAATGAACACTTACAGGGGTTAACTTGGACAAAACGTTAGGTCAATTCATACATATTTTACGAGGTGGCTAATTCGTATGACCTCACGCGTACAAATTTATACGATTTTTTCTAAATGATACTGTCACTGACTCACCGACCACACTATCCACATACACCAGATCACAATCACCAGATTACTAATTACCACCACCTGTATCCACTTCCCAGTCCTCATATAAGCCTACTCACCTCATTCCCTCGTTGGCTGGTCTCGAGGTTGTACGCTGTTCATTACCTGCTAGCCTTCCTGTTGGAATCCTGATCCTCCAGTTGAACTTTCCTGCAAGAATGGATTTATAGTAAAACATGGTTAATTTGTGGTTACCATAATATTTGGATTTATAGTAAAACATGGTTAATTTGTGGTTAACATAGTCTTTGGGTTTATAGTAAAACATGGTTAATTTGTGGTTACCATAGTCTTTGGATTTATAGTAAAACATGGTTAATTTGTGGTTAACATAGTCTTTGGGTTTATAGTAAGACATGGTTAATTTGTGGTTAACATAGTCTTTGGGTTTATAGTAAGACATGGTTAATTTGTGGTTAACATAGTCTTTGGGTTTATAGTAAAACATGGTTAATTTGTGGTTACCATAATATTTGGATTTATTGTAAAACATGGTTAATTTGTGGTTACCATAATATTTGGATTCATAGTAAAACATGGTTAATTTGTGGTTACCATAGTTTTTGGATTTATAGTAAAACATGGTTCAATTGTGGTTACCATGATATTTGGATTTATTGTAAAACATGGTTAATTTGTGGTTAACATAGTCTTTGGGTTTATAGTAAAACATGGTAAATTTGTGGTTACCATAATATTTGGATTTATTGTAAAACATGGTTAATTTGTGGTTACCATAGTTTTTGGATTTATAGTAAAACATGGTTCAATTGTGGTTACCATGATATTTGGATTTATTGTAAAACATGGTTAATTTGTGGTTAACATAGTCTTTGGGTTTATAGTAAAACATGGTTAATTTGTGGTTACCATAATATTTGGATTTATTGTAAAACATGGTTAATTTGTGGTTACCATAATCTTTTGGTTTATAGTAAAACATGGTTAATTTGTGGTTACCATAATATTTGGATTCATAGTAAAACATGGTTAATTTGTGGTTACCATAATCTTTGGATTCATAGTAAAACATGGTTAATTTGTGGTTACCATAGTTTTTGGATTTATAGTAAAACATGGTTAATTTGTGGTTACCATAATATTTGGATTTATAGTAAAACATGGTTAATTTGTGGTTACCATAATTTTTGGATTCATAGTAAAACATGGTTAATTTGTGGTTACCATAATATTTGGATTTATAGTAAAACATGGTTAATTTGTGGTTACCATAATATTTGGATTTATAGTAAAACATGGTTAATTTGTGGTTACCATCATCTTTGGATTTATAGTAGAACATGGTTAATTTGTGGTTACCAAAATCTTTGGATTTATAGTAAAACATGGTTAATTTGTGGTTACCATAGTCTTTGGATTTATAGTAAAACATGGTTAATTTGTGGTTACCATAATCTTTGGGTTTATAGTAAAACATGGTTAATTTGTGGTTACCATAGTCTTTGGATTTATAGTAAAACATGGTTAATTTGTGGTTACCATCATCTTTGGATTTATAGTAGAACATGGTTAATTTGTGCTTACCATCATCTTTGGATTTATAGTAGAACATGGTTAATTTGTGCTTACCATCATCTTTGGATTTATAGTAGAACATGGTTAATTTGTGGTTACCATAGTCTTTGGATTTATAGTAAAACATGGTTAATTTGTGGTTACCATCATCTTTGGATTTATAGTAGAACATGGTTAATTTGTGGTTACCAAAATCTTTGGATTTATAGTAAAACATGGTTAATTTGTGCTTACCATCATCTTTGGATTTATAGTAAAATATGGTTAATTTGTGCTTACCATCATCTTTGCATTTATAGTAGAACATGGTTAATTTGTGGTTACCATCATCTTTGGATTTATAGAAAAACATGGTTAATTTTTGTAAGAGTTGTGTTGTCTGCCCTAATATAAAACGATATTATTATCTGTCTGCTAAATTACTATTGTAACATTTCAATTGATAATGATGCCGTTCAGTGTACAATATTTTAATGAGTAATAGGCTACTAATGCTTAACTATGTAAACAAAGACTAAACTACAATAGCCTATTTACATTTTGACTGCAGGATGAAAGCTGTTTCTCACTGGATTGGCGGCAGTGAGGTTGTGTTTGGTGGGATGGATGGCAGATAAGGAACTCCTGGAGACGTAATCGAGTGGCAATCATAGAAAGTGGGCCAGGAGAGGAATCCGAAGCCGTCCATGTTTCGCCAAACGCTCACTTTTAGCTGTCAGCCGGATTGCTGCTGCGTGACACGGAGATATAATAAAGTCAGACATGGATGCGGGGTTATAAATAGATGATATGAGTCAACTGTTATGTAAAGTTACATTTTTAACTGCGTGTTTATGGAAAGGGATGTAATCCAGATTTGAATTGGATTATAATTGCTCTGTTTGGTTCTATGCGCTTGCATTGCACACATGAGATTTGTCTTTATTTAGCTAATGAGGCGGAGGAAAAGTGTCCAGGTAAGAGTTATATTGGGATGATGGAGTAACTCACATTCAGGATTTCTGCAGGTTTTAAAAACTCTTAATTCCATTTTATACTAATTAAGGTCTTAAATTCATAAAATCGTGGTATTCGATTAAATTATTTGCCTTACTTGGTCTTGAAATGTCTTAAATTACACCTGGTATATACTTTTGAGATTAATTAATGCCAGATGTAAATAGTTAACCACCTGTAATCATAACTAATATTAATGCCAGGTTTATTAGTTAAAAAATTAAAAACCATCAAAAACATTTACATTACAGCCCACAGAAAAATAACTTAACATTACTTGAAATACACTTAAATTGAAATAAAATAGAATAGAAAAATAAATATAATTTAATTAATTTATCATTTTCATGTAGTTCAACTTGATGTACTAAAATAAGTCAATCTGAAAAACAGTGAATCAAACTATAAAAACATAAATAATAATAATCATAATAATAATGAATTGACTAAAACATCAAAAAATCATGATTCAATATATAATTAAAAATATTAATTAAAAACTGTAATATTATTACACTAAAAGAAAAACATTGCATCTCACAAAAAATGTTAATCTGATATTCTCATCTCAATTCAACTCTAAACTTCAATTAATTGCTAACGAAAAACCGAAATCATAAAAAAATTAACATGAAAGAAAATGAGCATTAATTGAACAATTTAGAAATATGTAAACCTATTTTTCAGATACAGTAGCTGCCATTTATTGTTTTCATTTAGTTTCAATTGATGTACTAAAATAACTAAAACTGAAATAAATGAAAAACGATAGATAGATTTATTTACACGATGACAAAAACTCTCAATGAAATTTCTAAAACATAAACTAAAATGTATAAAATATATTTGATGATGTTTTGTTGACGTATCAACTAAAGACAGCACAGATTGATTCTTTGGATCAGTTCATCCAAATGTGAATCGATTCAAAACGAGAAACCAGTATTTCCAGCCCAACCCTGCTGTATTCTGCAGTGAAATCTTCCTTTAATGTGTTCTTATACTGGTGTTTTGTGCACTTTGAGCAAATCAAGCATCAGAAACACGTCCTTGTCGAGCAGCGACGCTGTGTTTGTGTGAAACAGAGCAGGTTTGTGCTTGAAAGCGTATTGGTGGTGTTTTAATGTTGCCCAGCAATGCTTTTGTGTGGAGGAGCCTTAAAAGAGTCTATCCAGGCTTTAGTCCGTTATAAATCCGTCAGGAAAACGCAGGTGGTCTCGCATGATTCCCTGGTTTGCTGGAGAGAGACGAGGAGCGGGATACAAAATGAGGGAAAATCTAAAAAAATAAATAAAACCTTAACCCTATAAAGCACAAGACCTTGAAATGATCCAATCTTTGCTGTTAAACCTGTCACACACACACACACACCGGCTGTCTGACTGAGACTGATTGAATGTTGTGCAAGTAAAAGGCCTTTCGGTTTAAAAAGGCTAGAAAGTTGGAAAGTAGTTTAAAAAGCATCAATATTAATTGTATGCATGCATTTATCTGTATCTATATGCATATTAAATTATATACATTGCATGCATTGTGTGTTAGCATATTGTGTTATGTATTTTCAATTTAAATTTTTCCTAAATTGGTATGCATATGCATAAATTTGTATGTCTATATGCATATACATATTTTATGTATTATGCATATAAATGTACATACTATATAGAAATTACATACTATATTCTGCAATAATATTAAGCGTAGTATGTTATTTAATATTTTCTACATATGCATGGCAATTTAGATAATATATCATATATATATATACGATACACTGCAGGAATATTAAGCATGCCGTGTTATTATATAGTTTCTATTAGTGCTGACAAACGATTAATCGCAGAAAATATTAAAGTTTTTGTTTGCATAATATGTTATATACACACACATACAGTATATATTGTTTTAATATTTACATGTCTATATTCATATTCATATAATTTATATTATAAATAAATATATTTAATATATAAACATAACATATTTTTCTAAAATATATGCATGCATTGGTATGTATTTATATATACATAATAAATATACACAGTACATATATATATATATATATATAAACAAAAACTTTTATTTTGGATGCGATTAATCTCAATTAATCATTTAGTTTCTCTATATTATGTAAATTTGTATATATATATATATATATATATATATATATGTCTGCATTTGCATATGATGCATTTAAATTTAGATGAATATGCATACTATATAGAAAATAAATTATATGCACTGCCGGAGTAGCATATTTTGTATTTTCTATTATGTAAATTTGTATGCATATTAATTTGTACTGTGTATATATATATGTGCATTTAAATGTATATGCATGCAAAGTTCTATATAATATATATATATATATGCATATGTATAATCAATGCATTTAGATCTATATGCATGTAAATGTATAAATGCTTTACACTGCATAGTATGTTATTATGTATTTTCTATATAAATCTATTTGCATATGCATATGTATACATATATCTAAATGCATTTAAATGCACATGCTATATGGAAAGTGTAAGT
Source organism: Schizopygopsis malacanthus (assembly GCA_027474115.1). Lineage (NCBI taxonomy): Eukaryota > Metazoa > Chordata > Actinopteri > Cypriniformes > Cyprinidae > Schizopygopsis > Schizopygopsis malacanthus. The sequence continues at coordinate 644,503 of CM049874.1, read as the reverse complement.
GTGTATGAGTGTTATGCAGCTTTGTTAGTCATTAATGCTGCTGATGAACCTGTTCAGACAGGGTTCTGGACCCTCCAGCGATCCTCACACGGTGTTTCTGAGAGCCAGTGTCTTTAACTCGCTCTCAGCAGACGTGACACTAAAAGGCAGGACTGCTCTGGAGCGTGAGGTCAGGGGAGGCAGTGGGACACTAGGAAGGGTTCATCCATATGGATGGGATTCCACATGGTTTGAGCACTAGATGAGCAGCATGAGTCACTAAATGTGGATGAATGATTCATCCGAGCGCTTTCTCGGGCCGCAGTGCCGTAAATCTCTTATCTCTTTGGCGAGAAAGACCTTCAGAATGATCTCAAACCCAACGCATGAGAAGAGATTGAAGACTTACTCAGTGTGAGAAAGCCACTCCAAGCATTGACATCCTTATGTTCGTGAAAAAACGGGAAATATTTCGGGAATATTAGAAAAGTTATTAATTGTGATTGTATCTTTGAGATACTGTTGTTGTGTTTACTAACATTTTGAATGAGTTTTTATTTGTATATTTGCCATTTTTAATGTTTTATTCATTTTATTTTATAGTTTTGGTTTTATTTTATTGTCTAAATTTTGTTTTTATAAATGTATTTTAGTTTTAGTCTTAATTATTTTAGTTACTGTAAGTTCAACTCAATAAAAATAGCAGATGTTGCCTTGAAAACTAGATTAAATAAATTATTATATATAGTTAATATAAGTTAATAATTAAATTTGTATTTTACTAATTTCTGTGACTTTTTCAAAAGTAAAAATACAAAGAAAATTGTTACTTTTGTAACTTTAACAGATTTTTTCCTATAAATATCAAATATTTATATATTTTATTTCGTTTCAGTTAAAGTTTGTTTTATTTCAAGTTACAACTTTTTTTTATTTAATTTATATAATATTATAATTATTGCATTTTTTTGTGTTTTATTTTCACTTATAACCCTGGTTTCCATGCCTGAAAATAAAAGTCATGAAAACGAGTAAAATCTTAAAAATTTATGGAATAATTTGGTCTGAATTTACTATTGTGTTATTAATTTTGAATCTCAGTCTCCATTATTCAGCTGATATTTATAATTCAGAGTTATTATATGCTGTAATGTGTGCGGCTGGGAGATTTTTTTATGCTGCTCATAACAGGTCTATCTTATCATAATTGGCTTTTAATTGAGTAGTTTGTAATTAGTGCAGTGTTTGAAACAGGCCTGTTCTACAATCAGAGACAGGAAATGAGAATACAGAGGTTACCTTATTTGGACGTATGCAAATGAGATGCAAAACAGGTGCTTCCTGTTTCTCTCATTGGCTACTGCTTGATTTCCATACACTGCAAAGAAGTCAAGAAATCACTGGCTTTTTACATTTTGCTTGTCAATCTCTCATTTTGCTGTATTATCACCAAATATTGGATGTTTGGTAGACCGAGACACGAGTACTCAGACACACAGAGAAAGTGTGAGTATGTGAGGGATTGTTTCATCACCGCTGCGAGCGAATACTTTCTCTGTGATGTTAAAAGCAGGATCTGTCACTGTGAGAATCTCACACGCTCGATTGCTGTGGGTCAAAAGCTTTAGTCTTTAAAGATCCTCATGAACCTGTTCAGACAGGAACACATTCGACTGCGGATCGCTTTCAGAAGAGTGTAATATAATGTGTGTGTTTGTGTGTGTGCATGTGTGTATGTCTGTCTGTGTGTGTGTCTGTCTGTGTGTGTGTGTTTGTGTGTGTGTGTGCGTGTGTGTGTGTGTGTGTGTGTGTGTGTGTGTGTGTGTGTGTGTGTGTGTGTGTGTGTGTGTGTGTGTACAGAACCAATAATACATAAAATGATAAACATGACCGAATAGGACAATCCAGATTTGTGTGCATGTCTAAACAACTCATGAATATTTACTCCATGTTTCATTTATCTGATTAAACAAGCCTCTATCAATTAATTCGAGTCTGAACACAGAAGCTTTGCTGCCCGTGATTCTCTGGTTCTTATTGTTTGTCCTGCTCTCAGATCAGATCAGACCAGAGGCGTTTTTGGGTCACGGTGCTGTTATTTTGGTCATTGTCACCTCAGGCAGTCAGGATGACGTCAGTTGATCGTTACTAGACCGGTTTCTAATTAAAACCCTATTTATATCAGTTTAATCCAGATTATATGTGCTCAGAGCGTCTGAAGAGTACGGCGGTTGATTGATGTTTTTAATTCTGAACACCTCCCGTGATCTTCAGATGAGTCGTGTGTTATTCAGAGTTATTGATGATGATGAATGTGTTTAATGAGAATCAGCTGTAATGAGGTCAGTGTGATCATATATGTGACTCTGGACCACAAAACCAGTCAGAAGGGTCAATTTCTTTAAATCCAGATGTATGCATCATTTGAAAGCTGAATAAATAATCTTTCCATTGATGTATGGTTTGGAAAATATTTGAAAATCTGGAATCTGAGGGTGCAAAAAAATCTAAATATTGAGAAAATCATCTTTAAAGTTGTTCTAATGAAGTTCTTAGCAATGCATATTACTAATCAAAAATTACGTTTTGATATATTTACCGTAGGAAAATTACACACAAATATCTTCATGGAACATGATCATAATATCCTAATGATTTTTGGCATAAAATAAAAATGTATAATTTTGACTCATATAATGTATTGTTGGCTATTGCTATAAATATACCCCAGCGACTTATGACTGCTTCTGTGCTCCAGGGTCACATATGTGCTCTGATTATAATCAGAAGATGATTTTTTTCATTTAAATACTCATAAATAATATTGATCATAACAATAACATTAATAATATAATTATTTAATAATAGGAACAATAACAATATTCCGTAAACTGTACATAAAGTGTTTTATGTGAATATATGTTTTATGTTAATTATTAATTATAAAATTAATAATGATTTACATAAATATTCATTAATAATAGAAACATACATATAAGTATTATAATAATAAAAATAGCAACAATGTATATAATGTATTTATTAATAATAATTATTATATATTAATAATAATGTATTAAATAATAAGTATTTATATAGCACATTTCTACTCAGAATCACTTTACAGAAACAGAGTATGTATGTGGCTTAAATACAGTTTAATGAAATAATTGCATTGCTGATTATGCTGAAATGGCTCGTGCTGATGTAAAATCAAGGTTGTTTTTCTAAATAAAATAAAGTGTTGAGAATGAAATTGACAAAACTGTTTGCTTGTCTGATTAAATGCAGTCTTCCTAAAATACTAAAATAAAATGGGTATTTGGACCTGTTAGACTGGTAGATATTGGACTAGTACTGTAGATGTTGGACTAAGACTATATATGTTAGACTAGTATATGTTGGACTAGTTGATGGACTAGTACTGTAGAAGATGGACTAGTACTGTAGAAGTTGGACTAGTACTGTATATGTTGGACTAAGACTATAATCTGTTGCACCTTTGCACAACTATCTGTTGCACAACCAATCTGCTGTAAATGTATAATCTGTTGCACCTTCACATATTACTATGCATAGATGTGTATATAATGTAGATGTGTACATACGGTGTATAATATGATGGACTAATACTGTAGATGTTGAACTAGAACTATAGATGTTGGACTGATACTGTAGAAGCTGGACTAGTACTGTAGATGTTGGACTTGTTGATGGACTAGTACAGTAGAAGCTGGACTAGTTTTGTAGAAGCTTGACTAGTAGATGTTGACTAGTGTAACAGATGTGTATGCCAGTAAGGGCTGTGTGTAAACCTCACTCTCCTGACCTCAAAAAGAGGCGCTCTAGCGACTGACGCTAGAGGCTGTAGCCTTTAGCCTCCTTGGTAGAGCGCCCGCCTCCCGTGCCGGCATCCCGGGTTCGAGACCAGCTAGGTGTGATGGTGCGAACCCGGGGGGGGGGTTACATTGGTGCCGTGACCCGCACGGGAGTGAGGTTTAGGGGGGTGAGTGTAACAGATGTGTATGCCAGTAAAAGGGCGGTGTGTAAACCTCACTCTCCTGACCTCAAAAAGAGGTGCTCTAGCGACTGACACTAGAGGCTGTAGCCTTTGGCCTTCCTTGGTAGAGCGCCCGCCTCCCGCTCCGGAATCCCGGGTTCGAGACCCGCTCGGTGTGATGGTGCAGACCCGGGGGGGTTACTCTAGTACTATAGATGTTGGACTAGTAGAAGTTGAACTAGTACTATAGATGTTGGACTAGTAGAAGTTGAACTAGTACTATAGATGTTGGACTAGTAGTAGTTGAACTAGTAATCATTCTGTGAACCTGTGCTCTGTGTTTCATGTCAGCTGCTGTTATGCTGGTTCCTGAAGGTCGAACGGAAGACGGATTTGAGACTCATTTTGCCACTAACTATCTAGGCCACTTTCTCTTGACCCGCCTTCTGCTGGACAGCCTGGTGCATTCTGGGAAGGATGGCTCATGCTCGAGGGTCGTTAGCGTCTCCTCCTCCGCACACTTCGCTGCTGACGCCCGTCTGCAGGATCTTCTCAGCATGTGTGTGGAAAAACACAGCACACGTCTGCAGTGGAAATCAATGACCCGAAGCCAGGCATAATCTGAAGATCTAGAGCGCAGAGATGCTGGAATAAATCACAGATAAGATCCATCCGGCCTTGAGCGAGAGGGCGTGGTATGTTCTGTCACACATGTGATCGTATATCATATATACTGGAGATATGTCTTCATAAATCTTGTTCATGGATCCTCCTGCAGCACAAACGCCCTGTTCCACCTTCAGACCTCAAACCATCCTCAAAAACCATCAGTGTAGCACAAGTGAACCTTACTAAATCAACCCCTCTACTTATTATTATTAATGAATTATCTTCTACCCCTCCGTAAGATCCTCTTTTACACTCCTCTAATGCCACAGTTCAATATATCGGAAATATATGTTAATGGATTTTTTTAATGGAGAGCAGATTAGTTCTAGATTTTTATAGATATCTAGTAGTAGATATTTATATAAATTTATTTACCTTTCACTCTTTTATTGTTCATGTTTCTTATGGTAGCTGGCATTATCTATCTATCTATCCGTCTCTATCTATCTATCTATCTATCCATCAATCTATCTATCCATCTCTATCTATCTATCTATCTATCGATCGATCTATCTATCTATCTATCTATCTATCCATCAATCTATCTATCCATCTCTATCTATCTATCTATCTATCGATCGATCTATCTATCTCTCGTTCGTTCGTTCGTTCGTTCGTTCGTTCGTTCGTTCTATCCACCCATCTATCTATCTATCTATCTATCTATCTATCTATCTATCTATCTATCTATCTATCTATCTATCTAGCTCTCTAGCTCTCTAGCTCTCTATCTATCGTTCGTTCGTTCGTTCGTTCATTCGTTCGTTCTATCCACCCATCTATCTATCTATCTATCTATCTATCTATCTATCTATCTATCTATCTATCTATCTATCTATCTATCTATCTATCTATCTATCTATCTATCTATCTATCTATCTATCTATCTATCTATCTATCTATCTACTATCGTTCTATCCACCCATCCATCCATCCATCCATCCGTTCTATTGTTCTATCTATCTAAATGTGTTTTGTATAACTACAATAAATGATTATATTTATAACTCAATTAAAAAACATTTCTCTCTCCGGACAAGTAACTTTTATACTCGGATGTATGTAATTAAATGACAGATGTACTTGTCCGAAAGACAAACACATGAGAATGCTTAATATCAAGCAGTGATATTTATATATATATATATATATATTTTATCACATCTCAATTTCACTGAGATTTTTACCATCACTATAATGAGACTTTAGGGAAATATATGTTTAATTGTCTTGAAAATAAATCATGTCAAAGATGATCTTTATTTCCTTTCAAAGACGTACTTTTATATTGTGATATGTTTTGATATCTATTGTCTGTAAAAATATGATATATATATATATGTTTTTAAAAATAATCTTTATTTCCTTTCAAGAAGACGTACTTTCTTTTCTTTGTGTTTGATTGTGAAATATGCCCGATCATGACTCATCAGTGAGTCATCAGTGGAAGTATGAGATTATGAATGACTGAAGTTTCTAAATCAATAAACAGCGTATTGATTCCAGCAGCCACACAAAGAAAAGCTCGTCATGTTCTTGATTTAATTAAACGGGCTGTTTGTGTGTGAAGCCCTCGGGGAGTAGAGCTCCTCAGAACCGCCTTCATGTTCCAGCAATCATGAATCCAGATCATAGAGAAATCATCTGATGAATTCATTTCTCCAGTCGTTAGCCGGAAGATTGACGTGCGTTTGTTGCAGAAGTTATAGTTGAGTGATTAATCGTTCAGAGCACCTTTGGGAAGCGTTAATCAAACATCAGGCGTTAGTGTCCTGCTCGCTTTACTGGATCCTGACTAGAATAAATGACGTCAAATTAAATAAATCTGATAAGTGATTCATTGAAAACGTTATATTCGTAACGTAAGATGTTCTGTATTTCTTGGTGTCTTGTTGCAGTACTTATGTTGAAAAATAGAGATCAAATTTCACCCTTAAATTATAGGAAATCAAATCTTGCATTTTGATATAATAATTTTTTGCGACTTATTATATTATGATTATTATTATTATACTATTATTAATTAAGTTCTCCTCATTCTCAATTTGCTTTAGATTATAATTTTCTGTAAAACAGGATCAGTCTCTTTATCAGTGTCATTTTCACAAATTAAATATTAAAATATTAATATAATTTTAAAAATCTCAGTAATTAAGGTAATTTACCCACTAAAAATTCAATCATAATGCAATGATTGTTTGTATTTAAATCAAATAATAAAAATACGTAGTCAACTAAAGTTAACTAAAACTTAGAAAAATTAACTTTAACACAAATAAATAAATAACATAAAATAAAATAAAAATATAAAAAACAGCCTTTTTTCAGCCGAGGAAACATTTCTCTTTTTCATTTGCTACACTTAATTTGTGTATTAAAATAAAACGGATTTATTTAAAATAAAGCAAAAGCTAAACTAAAAAGCAAAACAACAAATTTACTAAACCTTTAACTAAAATTAAAAATTACTAAACTTTTAACTAAAATTAAAAATTAATAAACCTTTAACTAAAACAAAATACAAATAAAAATGATTACAAACAGTCAAATGCAAACTCTGAATATTAGACAAACCTGCAATAATTAAATATGTTAAATAAAACAAATATAATTTATGTATTTAATTTATTTTATTAACCAATGCCTGTGCTACTAACCATCGATGATCCAATTCAACCATACTGATAATCAAAAGTGACACGTTTGTGTTATATTTGAGTTATTTCTGAATAGTGTTGAACTGCGTCATATTCTTCACGTGATTAGTTTGAGCGGCGCCCTCTATTGTACAGACGTGAATCTACATTTCCTTCAGCCTGATCCGGATTCACTTCACTTTTAGTGTGAAAGAGCTTTACATCTATAACTTTTTATATTAAAACACACAAGCAAACCCTGCCCAAATTTACAGAGTAACTCAAAAGTGACGTAACACATTACTTTCCATTGAAAAGTAACTAAGTAACATAATTAGTTACTTTTTTAGGGAGTAACGCAATATTGTAACTAGTGCTGTCAAATGATTAATCGCGATTAATCGCATCCAAAACTAATGTTTTCTTACATAATATAAGTTTGTGTTCTCTGTATATTTATAATGTATATAAATACACACACATGCATGTATATATTTAAGAACAATGTTATGTTTATATATTAAATATATTGATATATGATATAATTTAAATTAATATAAATTGGTGCCGTCAAACGATTAATCGCGAATAATCACATTCAAAATTAAAGTTTTTGTTTACATAATATATATATGTGTGTGTGTGTGTGTGTGTGTGTGTGTGTGTGTGTGTGTGTGTGTGTGTGTGTGTGTACAGTGTATATTTATAATGTATGTAAATACACGCACATGCATGTATATATTTAAGAAAAATATATGTATATATTATATAATTCAAATAAATATAAATTGGTGCCGTTAAACGATTAATCGCGAATAATCGCATCCAAAATAAAAAATGTGTTTACATAATATATATATATATATATATATATTTGTACTGTGTATATTTATTATGCATGTATAAAAACACACATACTGTATATATTTAGAAAATTTTTACATTATATCATATATAAATATATTTATTATATAAACATAACATATTTTTCTTAAATATAGTATTTATTTATACATACATAATAAATACACACAGCACACACACACATATATATAATTATGTAAAAAATAAATGTTTATTTAGGATATGATTAATCGCGACGGCACTAATTGTAATGCATTGCTTTTAAAAGTCAACACTGTTGGTGATAAATAACCGCGCTATCTTATATCTGTGCCACTGAAGAGTAAGACATGCATCTGTTTTTGAGCATTTATAATGATCTCCTTTCTCAGGCATGAATGAGTGTAAATGCAGAAGCTCTTGTGTTTATGAAATATTGCTGATTACTCTGATGCGTGATCATGTGAAGCGTGTGAAAAGTCATTCTTCTGTCTTTGTGCTTGCGTCTGGGATCTGTTTAATAAGAGATAGCGATCGCTTTGAGTCAGAAGTAGGCCAGCTTGCGCTTTATTCTTAACAGGAGCAGCTTCTGGGTGATGAATACTGAATATTGCTTTTATTGTCCATATACTGCTGTTAAAATCATGTATACTCCGTTTGAGTTCCTTTTATATTCTGACTTCAGTCTCATTTCCACAAACTAAACATTACAATTATTAAATAATATTCATACTAATAATAATCAAACCTACAGTAACTTTTGGAATTTTTCATTCATTCATGAAATTAGCAAATTTACCATAAATAATATTATAATTAATGATAATAATAATTGTTATTCAAAATTATTGTTGTCATTATTTAATTATTGTTATTGTAATTATATTATAATAAAGGCCCTGGGAACCCCTGGTTTGTGTGATTAGGGTTACCCTAACCATAATTTAATATTGTTATACGCTTATGATGATGATGATGATAATAATAATAATGATAAATAAGTATATTAACAATAACAACAAAATAATAATACTTATTATTGTTATTGTTGTTGTTATTTTTTATTATAAAATTATTATTATACTTACAATAAAGGGTTTTATTATTTATTATGTATTATTATTATTATTATGTATTATGTGTTAAACAGTCTGTCAGCAGAACGCTCGTATGTCTGCACTTAGATGTATCCGCTGATAGACGTGGATTTGAAACGCTTTCGTGTGTTTCTGTGTGAGCGCTCGACACACACACAGACACACACACACACAGACACAGACACAGACACACACAAACAAACACACACAGACACACACACACACAGACACACACAAACAAACACACACAGACAAAGACACAGACACAGACACAGACACACACAAACAAACAAACAAACACAGACACAGACACAGACACAGACACACAGACAGACACAGACACACAGACACAGACACACAGACACAGACAAACACACACACACAGACACAGACACAGACACACAGACACACAGACAGACACAGACACAGACACAGACAAACAAACAAACACAGACACACAGACACACAGACAGACACAGACACACAGACACAGACACAGACACACACAAACACACACACACACACACACACAGAAGCCGGTGCTTCGAGAACACTCGTCCTAATGCAGCGTTGTGTTTGACCTCCAGACTCCGGCTGAAGCCTGAGGTTTCTCCGGCGGATCCGGGAGGAACATATGAAGGTACGATGACGATCTTCAGACTGGACTCTGGAGAAACACCTGGACCTCCAGGACTCGGAGCTGCTTCACTAACTGATGGACAATCTCACACCGGAGAACTGTGAGGAGTCGCGTCGCTCCTGTCTTGTTATCTACGCTTCTTCTGAAGGGCTCGGCGCTGCTGCAGGATCACTGTGAACCACTGAGTGTTGAGCTTCAAAGCCCCTTTCCAGAGAAAGCTCCACTTCATTCTCTTCACACAAACCTCTGCTGTGTTTCTTTGGGCTCCTGATCTGTGTTATTAACCAATGACACCTTCTTGAAAGTCAACACATGTCGGACTAATTCCCTTATATCCATGCTCTTATTAGTTTACGTTATTTCGAGTAAATAATATGTTTGTCAGCCAACTGGAAACGTTATCTACATTGCTCTGATGCAGTGGTTCTCAAACTCTTTAGGCGTTTAATGTCCTTCTGCGTAACCCTTCTCTCACGCTAAAGTATTTTAATAACGTGCACATCATTTGTATGTAACCTATTGTTTATTTTTATATGAATTACTAACCAATGCTCATGCACACTAACTGATGCAAATCCACACTAAATGATGCACATGCATACTAATTGATGCACTAATTGATGCACATGCACACTAATTGATGCACTAACTGATGCACACGCACACTAACTGATGCACATGCACACTAATTGATACATCACACTAATGATGCACATGCACTAACTGATGCACACCACACTAATTGATGCACATGCACACTAATTGATCCACTAACTGATGCACATGCACACTAATTGATGCACTAACTGATGCACACGCACACTAACTGATGCACATGCACACTAATTGATGCACTAACTGATGCACATGCACAGTAACTGATGCACATGCACACTAATTGATGCACAAACTGATGCACATGCACACTAATTGATGCACTAAGTGATGCACATGCACACTAATTGATGCACTAACTGATGCACATGCACACTAATTGATGCACATGCACACTAATTGATGCACTAACTGATGCACATGCACAGTAACTGATGCACATGCACTCTAATTGATGCACATGCACACTAATTGATCCACTAAGTGATGCACATGCACACTAATTGATGCACTAACTGATGCACATGCACACTAATTGATGCACAAACTGATGCACATGCACACTAACTGATGCACATGCACACTAATTGATGCACTAACTGATGCACATGCACACTAATTGATGCACTAACTGATGCACATGCACACTAACTGATGCACATGCACACTAATTGATGCACTAATTGATGCACATGTTAAAATAGATAATGCAACCCTCCTCTCCTAAGCGTACCTATTTGCCACCTCACCTTATATGTTCCCCTCTCTTGTTCCACATTCCACAATGGAGCACACTTACCGTGAGTTTGAGAACCGCTGCTCTAATGTTCCCATTACTAAGAAAACATTGAGAGAACATTCAAATGTAACATTCTCATAATGTTTTTACAAAATTATAGAACGTAACATTCCTCTTGAATTTGCATAACCACAAAGTTTAAATGTTTTTCTTAAAAACATTTACCTGTTACATTTTCACAAAGGGCAATTTTTTTTCTCAAATGTTTGCAAAACAAAGAAATATTCTTAATACATAAAAATGTGTTTTCAATGTGTAAAAAAATAACATTTTCATGATTTCAAAATGATAAAATGGAATATTCCAAAACCAAAAAGAAACATTCTTTATAAAAAATGCGTACATTTTCAAATAATCATTTTGCAATGTTTCTCTAATATTCACAAAACCAAAAATAAACATTATTATTGCATCAAACATATCTAGACATTTTCATATGTAAAAAACTTTCAAAATAATGTTTTCACAACTTAATATAATATTGACTAAACATTCTTTGAGCGTCTTTTGTTAGCTGGGTCTAATTATGATGAAAATTATTAGCAAACAGTTTTACTGTACTGCACAAAACAATGTGAACTGCAAAAACACACCGTTGTTCAATCAATAGTTACATTTATTAACAATGATGACTAAGTTATCAATTATTCCATCAAGTGTTGTTCATAAATGCAATTTTTCACAATGAAATGAACATGCATTTGATTTACTGCAGGATTCAGATTCTGAGTGAGTGCATTATTTTATGAAAACATCCATATTTTCATGTTCATTACATGATGTCTGAATAAATGCTGAAATCAGTATATGACAAGTTCATATTTTTATTCACGTTTAATTTTGCCAAATGCAATATTATACTAAACTTTGAAGGAATAATTGAGTGAAAACGATTGACGACTGTCAACATTTCTATGAAAATCTACGAAACTGAAAGAAAGAATATTGAATCTGAATATTGATTTTTAAATTTGCCTAAAATAATAACAGCGTTGCATTTTGTGTTGTCTGAATGTTTTGTTTCTGAACTCTTTGATTCAGGTCTGCTGTGTGATATTAATTACTGTAGGTGTTATTAATATTCTGTACTGTGATGTCAGTGTCATGTGTGTTGTGTTCACACACGTTCATTTATTCAGGATGAAGATGATGATTCATATTCATGTTTCAGAAGCTGTTAGGATTCAAACTATTTGCACTGTAAAAAAACTAATTTGAGAGATTTGCTAAATGCTTTTATGATCTTGCATATGAAATGCACTTTAGCAAGTAGGCCTATCATTTTGAATGCAGGTGACAGTGTGACATTACACAGGTAAATCTCACAATAACACAAATATTTCATTCAGAAAATAATAATGAAGAGAAAAATAAAGACACTTTTATTTTATTTATTTATTACTTTTATTTTTATTTTATTAATAATTTTAATTAATGTTTTTATTTTATTACATTAAATTTTTCTGTTTTATTAAATTTAATTTTAGTTATTATATTTAATTTTATTTTTTATAAAAATTTTATTCATTTATTTATTACATTTTATTTTGTATTTATTTTTTATAAAATTGTACTTATTTATTACTTTTATTTATTTTATTTTTTATTAAATTCAATTATTTTTTTAAAATTTTTTATTACGTTTTATTTTTCTGTTTTATTACATTTTATTTAATTTATTTATTACATTTTTTTTTTTATCAAATGTAATTTTATTTATTACATTTTATCATTATTTTTTATTTTATTACTTTTTTATTTTTTTATTTTTTATATATATATATATATATATATATTTTATTTTTTTTTTTAGTTTTTTTTTTTTTAGTTCAGGCAAAATGGAAGAAATAATTAAAATATACGTGATTGAAACTTGTTGCTTTTATTTTCAGTATTTTCTTGCAATCAAATAGCATATAGAAATAGGAATATCAAAACTGTGACTTCCTGGTATAGTTTACCAAAGCTAACAAATATGAGATTCAGTTATGCTTCATAATGAATTATAATGTTGATGATTATGGCATTCTGAAGATGTTCAGTGTTTTCTTACTGAAGTCATTTAATGTGCTTTAATTATGTTTATGAAGTCATGATTACCCATGAGCCTCTTCTCTGAGACGATTCACGTGCAATAACTGGTAAATATACCAACACTTGTTTTTTTCTCTGTGATGAAAAAGTGAGTCTGAATATTCCATATCAACGTTTGCAATAATAACAATAAAAACGTGTGTTTCTTGAAGAAGTCTGTCCTCTGTTAAATGTTCCAAACTTTGCTATTCTTAAAAAACATACTGTTTTAAAAACTTATATAAATGTTAGGACAAAATGTTCTTAAAGTAATGTTTATGGAACACTCTTATGAATGTATTAATATTTGATGTTTCTCATAACATTGAGAGAAACATAACATAAATGGTCAAATAACTCAATTTTGAAAAGGTGAAAAGTTTTGTAGAATATTGTAAGAAACATTAAACAACGTTCTGATCATGACAAGAAAACTGGATACTTTAATGTTATATTTTGGGCAAAAATAATTTTTTTAGAAATGTGTAAGAAATGTTAATATTTTTTTTCTTCCTGTTTTGCCGATATTTGGCATTTTTAAGTTGTCGGCATCAGTTAATATATTTTTTTCCCTGTTTTGTCAATATTTGGTATTTTTAAAATATCAGTAACAGCTAATACATTTTTTTTCTGTTATGCCGATATTTGCAATTTTTAAGTTGTTGGCATTAGTTCATTTTTTTTTCCTGTTTTGCCGATATTTGGCATTTTTAAGTTGTCGGCATCAGTTAATATATATTTTGTCCTGTTTTGCCGATATTTGGCATTTTTAAGTTGTCAGCATCAGTTAATATTTTTTTTCCCTGTTTTGCCGATATTTGCCATTTTTAAATTGTCGGCATCAGTTAATATATATTTTTTCTGTTTTGCCGATATTTACCATTTTTAAATTGTCGGCATCAGTTAATATATATTTTTATCCAATTTTGCCGATATTTTGGTATTTTTAAATAATCAGCAACAGCTATTAAAGGTTTTTCCTGTTTTGCCGATATTTGGCATTTTTAAATTATCAGCAACAGCTAATAAATGTTTTTCCTGTTTTGCCGATATTTGGCATTTTTAATTGTCGGCATCAGTAAATATATATTTGTTCCAGTTTTGCCAATATTTGGCATTTTTAATTGTCGGCATCAATTAATTTATATTGATTCCAATTTTGCCAATATTTGGCATTTTTAATTGTCAGCATCAGTAAATATATATTTTTTCCAGTTTTGCCGATATTTGGCATTTTTAATTGTCGGCATCAGTAAATATATATTTGTTCCAGTTTTGCCGATATTTGGCATTTTTAATTGTCGGCATTAGCTAAAATAGATTTTTTCCAGTTTTGCCAATATTTGGCATTTTTAATTGTCAACATCAGTTAACATATATTTGTTCCAGTTTTGCCGATATTTGGCATTTTTAATTGTCGGCATTAGCTAAAATAGATTTTTTCCAGTTTTGCCAATATTTGGCATTTTTAATTGTCGGCATCAATTAATTTATATTGATTCCAATTTTGCCAATATTTGGCATTTTTAATTGTCAGCATCAGTAAATATATATTTTTTCCAGTTTTGCCGATATTTGGCATTTTTAATTGTCAACATCAGCTAATATATTTTTTTTTGGTACCGGTGCCATATTAGTACCGGGTTTTGGTACCAACCCTATTCACCACCAATTATTAACACCTTCTGTCATTGCAAACCCGCATATCTCATCTGAGCTGCTCTTTTCATACGCTGTAGAAGATTTAGAAAATGTAATGTTGTTGCATTGAATATTTTGTGCCAGTGTTAAAGACCTTCAGTTCACCATTTAATTGAGCTAAATTAACATTTTCAGTGCAATCGATCATCATAAGATTTTGAGTTTGACCTGCAAATTCTTTTGCAACTATTTCTTTAATATTTAAGCAGAAGTGTGCAAAAACAGCAGATCATGGTGCTTGCAACGGCAAGGTCATGGGTTTGATCCCATGTGTTTTTGAGCGTCTGATAGCATACAAACTGATAATATTGAAAAAAAAAATGTAGGCATTTCATTTTCCTTTAGCATGAATATGCGGGTCAAATTGACGCAAAACATCATAATAGAAATTTTGGATCAATATTCCACAACACTTCGTCGCCACATTGCAAGCACACGTTTTTCCAACAAACAAACAAAAACATGTTTATAAATATTCATTAATATTTATAATCATGTTTTCATTTTTTTTAATGTGAGAAGTTTTACTGTTTTTAGTTGTTTTTTTTCTTAAGTGAAAACTTGTTTCAGTGTAAAAACAAATTATTTGGTTAAAATAAAACTGTAAAATTAATTAATAATAATACAATGTCAACAACAATTCTCAACAATTTGTATCGTCCTTCATGAGTAATGACAGCTCATGAACCAATAAGTAAGACGAACTTAATATGTAGCAGAAAAACATAATTTTTTTGTATTAATTACTCAACATAATCAACAAATTTTCACATAATTAAGCATTGGTCTCAGGCTTCATCGTTCTGGTCACCATCCATCACTGACCTGAAGATGCATTTAAACAATAAGAGACATTCTTTGAAATAACGAGGACAATCTCAGCAGATTCTTTTAGCATTCAGATGCACTGAATGAACACACACTCTTCTAGAGGGAGGTTAATTACAGTCCTAATCAAGCATGCGATAAATGCAGCATGATCACTAACGCATGACTAATGGAGTTCAGCTGAATGTCACACAATATGATCTGACTGAATGGAAAAAACGCTGTGTCCTTCTCTCTGGGTGGATCTGTGATTCTTTAACCAGTGCCATTCAACTCATGCATGAAGATCGTTAGCCATCGGCTCTTATTACCTGCAGTGATGGCATTTGGGTTCGAGTACATCGCTAACATTTTTGATTTTATTCATATTTGTTCTAATCAAAGACAAACATAAATAGCAATGAAAGCCAAAATATTAAGTGTCACAGATTCATATTTACTGAGTAATGCACTTTTTTGTAGAGAAAGGTAAAAATGGCAATTTCCAGCTGAGATTCAGACCCAAATTACAGGAGGGTAAAAATGACTTCAGAAAGATGGTAGCATCATAATGTAATTTTTTTCACAGAAATTGGTAACCCTATTAGTAAAATCTGTTGACTTTAGCAATCTTTGTTGCATTATATGCCAATGGTGAAAGTTCAAAAATGCGATAAAAGCACTTTTTGTGTGCTTTCCCCCAAAGTTTGCATGCTTACAACTCGAGAAGTATTAAAGACACTGAAATATTGTTTTCGATTCTGGTTCTTAGCAAACTCTTCTGTTGGTATCTTTATTTTAAAGGCCCAATATGGTTCATACACAAACATACGGGGATCTGAATGTGGCTGCATGAGTAAATTGTTCAAAAATGGAAAAGGCATATTTTGAGTTTTGCTCAAAGTTTGCATGGCTCTAACTCAAGACATTTCAAGGACATATTGACATCCTTTGAGATTATGGTTCTTAACTAATATTTGTTCTAGTATCTTAATTTCTGAGGCCCAATATTGTTCAGGTCCAGAGATATGAGGATCTCAATGTGGCTCCATGAGTAAATTGTTCGAAAATAGGAAAAATACGTTTTTGTGAGTTTTTCCCCCCCAAGGTTTGTGTGCTTGTGACTCAAGAAGTATTAAAGTTATCTCAATATCCTTATAGATATTGGTTCTTAAACTTTTCAGTTGGCATCCTTCCAATTTTGTTCAGGCCCAGAGATATGGGGATCTCAATGAGACTACATGTGAAAAATTGTACCCACTTTTGGCTGAAAACCAAATGCAGGTTATTTTGCATACAGGTGAAGTGTGTTGTATGAGAACATCATGCTCAGCAGAGACAGAAGAGCAGAATTAAATCAGAACAAATGCTGGATGAAATTAACTCTGGCTTCTCTGAAAATGAAATATTTATACAGGAATGAGTTCTGCTTTATTATGTTGTTTCAGTATAACTCAGTATGATCAAGCAGTGCAGAATAATTATAACTTTAATAGTGAACTCCAACAAAGTTATGAACGAATGTTCTTCTGGTCAAATTAAAAATAAAAACTCATTCAAAATGTTCATTATAAAATAAAATTATTCCAGTAACATTAAAATAATGTTCATTTAATGCTTTTAATGAAGTTCTCAAAATGTAAACTGAAACGAAAATAAACAAATGATCTAAATAGAAATAAAAAAATAAATACATAAATAAAATGACAAAAACATGTAACAAAATTACTAAAAAGAATTCAAACTAAAACTGAAAATATAGAAATAAAAGCTAATTCAAAATGTTAATAAAACATATCCATCAAACATGTTGTTCATGGAACATTTTATTTCTGAAATATCTAACACGTTTTACATTTTTGCAAAATGATAAAATATAAAAAATATAATTTTGAATGTTCAAAAATAAAATTTTCATAACATAAATAAAACATTCTAAGAACATTTATTAGTTAGGAAGGCAATACAACAAAGTATAGTGTTATACATTTATTCCCATTTTAAATATTAAAAAAGGTTATCATGCACAAATGCTACAATAGTTATGATTATAGTCAATGCTTTTGGTGAGAACAGTGTGTTCTTCTGAATATAATAAATGAGAAGCAGTTCATAAACACCCCGCACGTGTTTCACAGCTCTATCCATCATCGTAAAGCATGTGCAGAAGTATTTAAGTTGCTTCTGATCTCGTCTCTCTGTCTGAGGATTAAATGTGGATCTTCTCAGCGTCAGACCAGCTCTGGGCCTCAGCTAACAGAGAAAAAGTGTTATCCCATAAATGATGTGTAACAGAGAATTATAAAGGTTTATAAAGTAAACGTTAGGATAAAACATTCTTGAAATGTTTATGGAACGTTAGTATAACATTCTTCATATTTAATATATGCTCTCATAATGTTCTCAGAACAACCTTATGATTCTATTTGTATGTTCTCAGAACTTTTTCAGCTACTGTGTTCAATAATATTCATCTGTATTAACAACAGAACGTTCCAGTAATATTTAGAATGTTCCACCGACGTCTGCATGAACAAAAAAAAATTCTGCATGGATTTTTGTTTAAAAAAACATTCCAAAATAACATGTTCATAATGATAAATTGGAACATTCGCATACCAAAAAAGTGTAATAAATGTAAAAATAATGGGCATTTTAAATGTTGAGAGAACATTCAAATGTTATGTAATTATAACATTTTGAAAATGATAACATGGAATGCAGCTCTAATGCATAACCAAGAAGAAATGTTCTTAACACATAAAAAAACTTGATGTTTTGAATGTTTAAAAAACGTTCAGTTTCAGTTTTTAAAATAATAAAATGGAACATTCACAAAATTTTCTTTAAATATAAAAATTGAATGTTTGCATAACATTTTCAAAATAGAATGTTCCTCTAACATTCACATAACCAAAAACAAGTTGTCATTAAAAAAAGGGATGTTTTGAATGTCAAAATAACCTTTTAATTACGTTTTTCAAAATGATTAAATGGAATGTTCCTTTAACGTGTGCACAACCAAGAAGAAACGTTCTTAACAAATTTTTTATAAAAGTTTTTTTTTTAAATGACGGAATGGAATATTCACATAACCAAAAATATTCTTTAAATATAAAAAAACATATTTAATGTAACATTTTCAAAATTTCAAATGTAACATTCGCAAAACATGTTCATAATGATAAAATGGAATGTTCATTTAACATGTTCACAACCAAGAAGAAACGTTCTTAACATTTTATAAAAATGTTTTACATGTTTTACATTCCAATTTTTTACGTGTTTTACATGTTTTTACATTCAAATTTTTTATGTGTTTTACATGTTATTACATTCACATTTTTTACATCTTAATATATTCAAATATTTTACGTGTTTTACATGTTAATATATTCAAATGTTTTACACTTTTTACATTCAAATGTTTTACATTTTAATATATTGAAATTTTTTACGTATTTTACATGTTATTACATTCATATGTTTTACATGTTTTATATGCTAATATATTCTAATGTTTATGTGTTTTACATGTTTTACATTCAAATGTTTTACATGTTAATATATTCAAATGTTTTACGTGTTTCATAATGATAAAATGGAATGTTCATTTAACATGTTCACAACCAAGAAGAAACGTTCTTAACTTAAATATTTTTCTTTTAATTTAAAAAATTACATTCAAATGTTTACATGCAAATGTTTTATGTGTTTTACATGTTTCACATTCAAATGTTATTACATTCAAATGTTTACATTCAAATTTTTTACGTGTTTTACAAGTTATTACATTAAAAATGTTACGTGTTTTACATGTTATTACATTCCAATTTTTTACGTGTTTTACATGTTATTACATTCACATTTTTTACGTGTTTTACATGTTATTACATTCCAATTTTTGTACGTGTTTTACATGTTATTACATTTTTTTAAAATTACGTGATTTACATGTTATTACATTCCAATTGTTTACGTGTTTTACATGTTATTACATTCAAATGTTTTACATGTTTTATATGTTTACTAATATATTCAATTTTATTACGTAATGTTTTACATTCAAATGTTTTACGTTTTACATGTTTTACATTCAAATGTTTTACATGTTACTATATTCAAATTGTTTACGTATTTTAGATGTTATTACATTCAAATGTTTTACGTGCTTTACATGTTTTACATGTTTTACATTCAAATGTTTTACATGTTTTATATGCTAATATATTCTAATGTTTTATGTGTTTTACATGTTAATATATTCAAATGTTTTATGTGTTTTACGTTTTACATTCAAGTGTTTTACATGCAAATGTTTTACGTGTTTTACATGTTTCACATTCAAATGTTTTACATGTTTTACATTCAAATGTTTTACGTGTTTTACATTAAAATGTTTTACATGTTACTATATTCAAATTTTTTACGTATTTTAGATGTTAATATATTCTAATGTTTCATGTGTTTTACGTGTTTTACATTCAAATGTTTACGTATTTTAGATGTTATTACATGTTTTAATGTTTTATGTTTTATTCAATTTTTTACGTTTTATTTTAGATGTTATTACATTCAAATGTTTTACGTGCTTTACATGTTTTACATGTTTTACATTTTTATGTGTTTTACAAATGTTTTACATGTTTTAAATATGCTAATATATTCGTGTTTTAATGTTTTATGTGTTTTACATGTTAATATATTCAAATGTTTTATGTGTTTTACATGTTTTACATTCAAATGTTTTTACATGCAAATTTTTACGTGTTTTACATGTTTCACATTCAAATGTTTTAGATGTTAATATATTCATGTTTTACATTCAAATGTTTTACATGTTTTACATTAAAATGTTTTACATGTTACTATATTCAAATTGTTTACGTATTTTAGATGTTATTACATTTTTACAAATGTTTTACGTGCTTTACATGTTTTACATGTTTTACATTTTTATGTGTTTTTACAAATGTTTTACATGTTTTATATGTAATTTTCTAATGTTTTATGTGTTTTACATGTTAATATATTCAAATGTTTTATGTGTTTTACGTTTTACATTCAAGTGTTTTACATGCAAATGTTTTACGTGTTTTACATGTTTCACATTCAAATGTTTTACATGTTTTACATTCAAATGTTTTACGTGTTTTACATGTTATTACATTCCAATTTTTTACGTGTTTTACATGTTATTACATTCACATTTTTTACGTGTTTTACATGTTATTACATTCCAATTTTTGTACGTGTTTTACATGTTATTACATTTTTTAAAAATTACGTGATTTACATGTTATTACATTCCAATTGTTTACGTGTTTTACATGTTATTACATTCAAATGTTTTACATGTTTTATATGCTAATATATTGTAATGTTTTATGTGTTTTACATGTTTTGCATTCAAATGTTTTACATGTTACTATATTCAAATTGTTTACGTATTTTAGATGTTATTACATTCAAATGTTTTACGTGCTTTACATTCAAATGTTTTACATGTTTTACATTCAAATTTTTTACATGTTTTATATGCTAATATATTCTAATGTTTTATGTGTTTTACATGTTAATATATTCAAATTTTTATGTGTTTTACGTTTTACATTCAAGTGTTTTACATGCAAATGTTTTACGTGTTTTACATGTTTCACATTCAAATGTTTTACATGTTTTACATTCAAATGTTTTACGTGTTTTACATTAAAATGTTTTACATGTTACATATTCAAATTTTTACGTATTTTAGTGTTAATATATTCATGTTTCATGTGTTTTACGTGTTTTACATTCAAATTTTTACATGTTAATATATTCAATTTTATTACGTATTTTAGTTTATACATTCAAATGTTTTACGTGCTTTACATGTTTTACATGTTTTACATTCAAATGTTTTACATGTTTTATATGTAATATTTCTAATGTTTTATGTGTTTTACATGTTAATTATTCAAATGTTTTATGTGTTTTACGTTTTACATTCAAGTGTTTTACATGCAAATGTTTTACGTGTTTTACATTTTCAATTCAAATGTTTTACATGTTTTACATTCAAATGTTTTACGTTTTTACATTAAAATGTTTTACATGTTACTATATTCAAATTGTTTACGTATTTTAGTGTTATTACATTCAAATTTTTACGTGCTTTACATGTTTTACATGTTTTACATTCAAATGTTTTACATTTTTATATGCATATATTCAATGTTTTATGTGTTTTACATGTTAATATATTCAAATGTTTTATGTGTTTTACGTTTTACATTCAAGTGTTTTACATGCAAATGTTTTACGTGTTTTACATGTTTCACATTCAAATGTTTTACATGTTTTACATTCAAATGTTTTACGTGTTTTACATTAAAATGTTTTACATGTTACTATATTCAAATTTTTTACGTATTTTAGATGTTAATATATTCTAATGTTTCATGTGTTTTACGTGTTTTACATTCAAATGTTTTACATGTTAATATATTCAATTTTATTACGTATTTTAGATGTTATTACATTCAAATGTTTTACGTGCTTTACATGTTTTACATGTTTTACATTCAAATGTTTTACATGTTTTATATGCTAATATATTCTAATGTTTTATGTGTTTTACATGTTAATATATTCAAATGTTTTATGTGTTTTACGTTTTACATTCAAGTGTTTTACATGCAAATGTTTTACGTGTTTTACATGTTTCACATTCAAATGTTTTACGTGTTTTACATTAAAATGTTTTACATGTTACTATATTCAAATTTTTTACGTATTTTAGATGTTAATATATTCTAATGTTTCATGTGTTTTACGTGTTTTACATTCAAATGTTTTACATGTTAATATATTCAATTTTTTTACGTATTTTACATGTTATTACATTCAAATGTTTTACATATTTTACATTCAAATGTTTTACGTGTTTTACATGTTTTTACATTCAAATGTTTTACATGTTTTACATTCAAAAGTTTTACGTGTTTTACATGTTTTTACATTCAAATGTTTTACATATTTTACATTCAAATGTTTTACGTGTTTTACATGTCATTACATGTCATTACATGTCATTACATTCATTACATTCAAATTATTTATGTGTTTTAAATTCAAATGTTTTACGTTTTACATGTTATTACATTCAAATGTTTTACATGTTTTACATTCCAATTTTTACGTGTTTTACATGTTAATATATTCAAATGTTTTACATGTTTTACATGTTATTACATTCAAATTGTTTACGTGTTTTACATGTCATTACATTCAAATGTTTTACATGTTTTACATGTTATTACATTCAAATTGTTTACGTGTTTTACATGCCATTACATTCATTACATTCAAATGTTTTACATGTTTTACATGTTATTACATTCAAATTGTTTACGTGTTTTACATGTCATTACATTCAAATGTTTTACATGTTTTACATGTTTTACATTCCAATTTTTTACGTGTTTTACATGTTATTACATTCAATTTTTTTACGTGTTTTACATGTTATTACATGTTATTATATTCAAATGTTTTACGTTTTACATGTTTTATATTCACATTTTTTACATTCAATGGTTTACGTGTTTTACATTCAAATTTTTTACATGTTTTACATTCAAATTTTTTACGTGTTTTACATGTCATTACATTCAAAGGTTTTACGTGTTTTACATGTTATTAGATTCAAATGTAATGTTCTCAAAACATTTCCATAATGATCAAACGGAATGTTCCTCTAACATTTAACGCTTGGATTTCCATTTGTGCTCCACAGACGACTGGAAAACACTCTGATTGACATTTGTGTGAGTAATGCTTCTTATAGGTGAATAACCCTGCTGGAGCTGTTTAATGGCGGATGAAAGCGTCTCTGATGAGTGAGTGCTGTACTCTGGATCTGAGTCTCAGCTGCTTCCGTCGGCGAGTCTGGACCCGTATCACGATCCGCCCGAGGCGTCCACCAGCCACAGCTGAGACACTCCATCAAACACCAGCACAACACACACAAGAAAGAGCCTGGAGCGCAGAGACTCGATCAGCACAACGATCCAAGTGGCATTCAATGATAGTTACGACCACAAAAAATCATTCAGACACACCTCTGAGTTTAACAAATACAGACATTAACTCACAATAGTGCTTCCATGAAAACAGCTCATCGTTTGAGCTGTAAAGTCACTAAATCACATTCTTCTGATGCACATTAGTCTCTTCTGACAGTAAAACATTTGCTTTAGCATGTTCCAGAACAGCAATTAGTGACCCTGGACCACAAAACCAGTCATAAGGGTCAATTGAGATTTCTGAATAAATAATATTTCCATTGATGTATGGTTTGGACAATATTTGAAAATCTGGAATCTGAGGGTGCAAAAACATATGGATATTGATAAAATCATCTTTAAAGTTGTTCTTAGCAATGCATATTACTAATCAATAATTAAGTTTTGATATATTTATGGTTGGAAATATCTTCATGGAACATGATCTTAATATCCTAATGATTTTTGTCATTAAAAAAATGTATCATTTTTAACCATACAGCGTATTGTTGGCTATTTCTACAAATATACCTGTGCTGTTATGACTGCGTCTGTGCTCCAGAGACACATATTAATCACACAAATCCATGTTTGTAACTTAAACAAAAATATTAATACTATTATTGAACTGAATCAACATTGATCTGAATAATGACCCTATTCTCTATTGTATATCGAACATTGCATTTGTTTGATAATTGATGGATTTTGCATCGATTTAAATGTTGTTGTTTTTTCTGTTCATTAATGTGAAGCTGCTTTGAAACAATTCGTCTTTTATTAAATGTTATTCTTTAATGTGGGAGTAAGCACATATTTTTACAGGAATAATAAGGTGGATAGAAATAAATGTGACTTGATTTATGCAAAACAAAAAATTATTTAATATATAATAAAAGCAAGTATTTAAAGTATTAAGACATTGAACTATTATCTGTAAGAATCAAAGCTGATCAAAACTATCATAAATTATAACTAATTATTATTATTATCACATTTCCCCCATATTTTACTTTTGTGGTTATTTGTAATTCCATTACTTTTTTTTAAATAGTCAAATATTTTATAATAATGATTTTTTATTTAAATTATCACGGCCAGCAAAATATTACAAATATTACTGTGATGTGTAGATATTTTATAATATAAATAATTTTGTTATTGTGTCACTTTACAGTAATAAGTATTTGATATTAAATGTGCTTAATTGTTAAGTAATAAATGTCACAATACAAAACGACTTATAAACATTAATGTTTTTATTAAAAATGCATTTTTGAATTGAAATCAGCATGAATGCAATACAACAAATACTTAAAAATATAATGAATAGATATTTCATAATTTAAGTAATATATTGTTATTGTTTAACATCACTGACTGAACTGAGTCAAATAATAACACTATTGTCTTTTTAGAGTTGATTTACAGCTAAATTATGGAAGCATTTCAAAAAATCATGCTTTAGTAAGTTATAATTCTAATGTAAAATAAAATATATTAAATAATGCCATACTGAGTTGAAATTATGATATAAAAAGCAAAGAATTACAGTTATAATGTAAAAATTTTAAAACTCATAATTATGACTTTGTATATCATAAGTATGACTCTTTACCTCA
This sequence comes from Schizopygopsis malacanthus, assembly GCA_027474115.1. NCBI lineage: Eukaryota > Metazoa > Chordata > Actinopteri > Cypriniformes > Cyprinidae > Schizopygopsis > Schizopygopsis malacanthus. The sequence continues at coordinate 618,974 of CM049874.1, read as the reverse complement.
TGATTTCTCATTTACTGGTTGAGTGGTTTAATGGTTGTTTAATGGTTTCTCTGCCACATTAGAAACAAATCATGCTTCACCAAGTCAGAATTATGACTTGAAAACACATAATTATGAAATGAAAATTCAAAATGATTACTTTGAAATTTGTAGTTATATATACTTATAGACATTGACATACTAAGTCTTAATTATGATATTAAAAGTTATTATTATGAGATAAAGTCAAAATTATGAGATAAAGCTATAGCTATGAGATTAAAAGCAGAAATTATGAAAATTCTAAATTATGAGAAAGTCACCGTTATGAGATAAAAAGTTGAAATTATGAGGTAAAGAAGGCATTGCACTGATTAGTGATCTAATTATTTTGTGGATCTTATTCAAGGTAACAGAAACTCTGAATCATTTATACACACACACACACACACACATATATATATATATATATACACACACACACATATATATACACACACACACACACACACACACATATACACACACACACACACACACACACATATACACACACACACACACACACACACATATATATACACACACACACACACACACACACATATACACACACACATATATATACACACACACACACACACACACACACACATATACACACACACACACACACACACACACACACACACACACATACACACACCTGCTCTGTTTCCTCAGTTTCACGTGGATCGGAAAGTTCAAGGTAACAGAAACTCTGAATCATTAATACGAGAGAACCGAAAGTGTGTGACTTCCTCAGAATAAAGCCCGAGGACAATCCTGCCGCACCCAGCGCAGATCTCAGACCAGTTTCTCCAAATCATCTCAGCTGTATCTCACTGAACCTCTAGAAGAAATACAAACAGACCCACACGAGTGAATAGCTGTCATCAAATAAGATTCAAATGCTATAAAAGTAATGCAAGAGCAGCTCAGATCATTTGATGTTGATGAGAAATTTGATTCCTTCACAAATCTGAGCAACTTTGAGACACAGAACAGAGAACGTTCCCATAACTTTCCCTAACGAGTTTTAAAAGTTATGTAAACATTAGAACAAAACATTCCTAAAATAATGCTTATGGAATGTTCTGACAACATAATTAATATTTGATTCGTGTTCTCGTAATGTTGAGAGGAAACGGTTTAAATATAAAAAGGAGGGTTTTATACGTTGAGAGAACATTCAGATGTAACTTTCTTAAAATTATAGAATGGAATGTTCCTCTAACGTTCGCATAACCAAATAATAATAATAATAAAATAATAATAATTTCTAATAAATTAAAATGTTTTGAATGTTTTGAACATTTAAAAAAAAAACTTCCTAAATTATATTTTGCTAAATTATTTAAAAAATCTGTTGCTTTCACAAATCCAATAATAAATATTATTTACATATAAAAAAATTGTGTTTTAAAATTGAGAGAATATTTAGATGTAACATTCTCATAACGTTTTCAAAATGATTAAATGGGTTATTAATCAATTTAAACTGATGTTTTGAGATTTAAAAAAAACATTAAGTTTTCACAATGGTTTCAAAATGTTGTTGTTTTTTTTCGTAACATTCACAAATCTAATAATAAACATCTACACATTAATAAAATTAGTGTTTCAAACGTTGAGCGAACATTCAAATGTAAAATTTTTGTAACAAAATGATAGAATGGAATGTTTTTCTAACATTTATAGTAACATATATAGTATCATAAGTGTATAGTAACATTCACATAACTAAGAGAGACATTGTCATAACATTTTCATAACTTCATGTTAGATAAACGTTCTTACAGCATATTGTTGTTAGCTATTCCTCTCAGTAGAAACATATGAGAAGATTTCAGGAAAACTCTCCATGTAATGTAGGAGAAAGAACGAATCAACTGCAGATTCATTGGAAATAAACTCAATGAATTTACCATGCGGTGTTAATTTAACACAGTAGTAGTCAGTATGCAGTGTGCACTAGTGAGTGAGCTTCTCTCTCTGTAAATCATGCTTAATCTTCAGCCTGTCATCTCTAAAGCAGGGAATATTTGGGCTCTTTATGCAAAGCTCGAGCAGAAGAGCGGAAGCATTAAATCAACCTTTAGACTGGAAGCACGCTATCAGAGTCTCCCCTGAGCCGCAGAGACACACACGACCCACAGAAGAAGATCTCAGAGGACCTCAGTCCATCCCACATCTGACGTGAACCTGAGATCAGTGCCAATCAACCAATCAGAGTCACTCCTGAGCCACAGAGACACACACGGCCCACAGAAGAAGATCTCAGTCCATCCCACATCTGACGTGAACCTGAGATCAGTGCCAATCAACCAATCAGAGTCACTCCTGAGCCGCAGAGACACACACGACCCACAGAAGAAGATCTCAGATCTCAGCCGCAGAGACACACACGACCCACAGAAGAAGATCCATCTCACATCTGACGTGAACCTGAGATCAGTGCCAATCAACCAATCAGAGTCACTCTCCACAGAGACACACACGGCCCACAGAAGAAGATCTCAGAGCCTGAGATCAGAGACACACACGAGACCCACAGAAGAAGATCTCAGTCCATCCTCTGATGTGAACCTGAGATCAGTGCCAATCAACCAATCAGTGAACCTGAACCTGATCAGTGCCAATCAACCAATCAGAGTCACTCCTGAGCCACAGAGACACACACGGCCCACAGAAGAAGATCTCAGAACATCTGACGCCCACCAGAAGAAGATCTCAGAAGATCCAGTCCATCCCACATCTGACGTGAACCTGAGATCAGTGCCAATCAACCAATCAGATTCTCTCCTGAGCCGCAGAGACACACACGACCTCAGTCCAGAACATCTGACGTGAGAAGATCTCAGTCCATCCCACATCTGAACGTCAGAGTCTCTCCTGATCCAGTGAAGAATCAATCCAATCAGAAGTCTCACCCTGAGCCACAGAGACACACACGACCCACAGAAGAAGATCTCAGAAGATCTCAGTCCATCCCACATCTGACGTGAACCTGAGATCAGTGCCAATCAACCAATCAGAGTCTCTCCTGAGCCACAGAGACACACACGACCCACAGAAGAAGATCTCAGAGGACCTCAGTCCATCCTACATCTGATGTGAACCTGAGATCAGTGCCAATCAACCAATCAGAGTCTCTCCTGAGCCGCAGAGACACACACGGCCCACAGAAGAAGATCTCAGTCCATCCTACATCTGACGTGAACCTGAGATCAGTGCCAATCAACCAATCAGAGTCACTCCTGAGCCGCAGAGACACACACGGCCCACAGAAGAAGATCTCAGAGTGAACCTGAGATCAGTCCATCCCACATCTGATCTCAGAAGATCTCAGTGAGTGAACCTGAGATCAGTGCCAATCAACCAATCAGAGTCTCTCCTGAGCCGCAGAGACACACACGGCCCACAGAAGAAGATCTCAGAAGATCTCAGTCCATCCCACATCTGACGTGAACCTGAGATCAGTGCCAATCAACCAATCAGAGTCTCTCCTGAGCCGCAGAGACACACACGACCCACAGAAGAAGATCTCAGAAGATCTCAGTCCATCCCACATCTGACGTGAACCTGAGATCAGTGCCAATCAACCAATCAGAGCCAATCTCAGAGGATCCTCCCGCAGAGACACTCCTGAGCCGCAGAGACACACACGGCCCACAGAAGAAGATCTCAGAAGATCTCAGTCCATCCCACATCTGACGTGAACCTGAGATCAGTGCCAATCAACCAATCAGAGTCTCTCCTGAGCCACAGAGACACACACGGCCCACAGAAGAAGATCTCAGAGGACCTCAGTCTCCTACATCTCAGAAGATCTCAGTGACCTGAGATCAGTGCCAATCAACCAATCAGAGTCACTCCTGAGCCGCAGAGACACACACGGCCCACAGAAGAAGATCTCAGTCCATCCCACATCTGACGTGAACCTGAGATCAGTGCCAATCAACCAATCAGAGCCACTTTCATGCTGCACGTGCAAACCAATCAGATACTTATCTGGGTTTTCCCCCCCCCCCCCTCCCTCCTTTGTTTTTGAAAATGATCACACCGTATTCAACATAAATCAACATTCATCACACCTATGTGTTTAATTCAGGGTTATCATTAACAAAAATAGTATAGCTAGTGTGTGTGTGTGTGTGTGTGTGTGTGTGTGTGTGTGTGTGTGTGTGTGTGTGTGTGTGTGTGTGTGTCGTGCGTGCGTGCGTGCGTGTGTTATATAGTATTAGATATTATATCATTTATTTAGTTAATTCATGTAAACTAAAACTAAAAAAACGAATTCAAATGTTTCCGGTAAAATGTTTCAGTTGGTGTAACGTGTTTTAAATGTAGCTCCTTGTTTTCGGAACATTCAGAGAACATTCAAAAGTAACATTCCCGTAACGTTTAAAAATGATACATCGGAACGTTCTCATGATCAGGAAAACATGTTCAGAGAACATTCAGAAATACATTTTACATAACTTAGTGGGATATTGATAAAACTCTATAAAACTGAATTCTGAGCCGACAACGAGCTCTTTCTGAATGTGAGGGATGTCAGAGTATGATATGATGATATGAATCCAGCAGATAATAAAGCGTGTCACAAAGAATTCATATTCCCTGTGGACACAGCATCCCATCATGACTCTCATGTGATGCAGACGGACGGCTGTTATTTCATCAAAAGACACTTGTTTGCTTTCCTTTTTTAATACGCCGCCTGCAGGAAGAACATTCCTCTCACATTTATTCATAATCAACCGCTTTTTATTACTGAATTCCTAAGATACAGCACACAGATTCTACAACATACGTCAATTATGATTCAAAAATACCTCGAACATTATACTAATATTGCAATAAAAATCCAACACACAAACTAAAAATATATTTTGAATATTTTTCACCAAAAAAATCGGATTAAGCTAAATAAATGTTAAATTAAAACTAAAAAACCATTAAATTCATGGTCTTTGAGAAGAGAGGGAAATGTTATGTTATTGATTTTTTTGCCCAGTTAATTTTAAATATTTAATATGAATTCACCGTCTTGAAATTTGGGTGGTGAAATTCATGTTTTTATTAATTCAGGTCTCGGTTTTTAAGATGCTAAAGTTGAGAAAAATCAAATAAAGCGAAATAAATCATGATTATAAACAATTAATTTAATACTATACTATTAGTTAAAAAAAATAAATAATGATTAAAAAAAACAAAAAAACTAAGTGTAATTCGATGTTATTGTGTTTTTTTTCCTATTAATTTTAAATCCAGTCAAACCAAAAATGATTCAGTCATCAGATATAATTTTTGATATGTTTTTACTGGCGGGTGCAGGACTCTGTAGTTCATTTATGTAAGTGAGGAGAGCAAAATAAAATAAACTATGACATATTATACCCAGAAATTCTTCATACAGTGGACTAGCAGATCAAAAACGATTCACTTTGAGCCGATCATGCTTTGCTGAAGTGTTTTTCTTTAACTGCTAATGTGAGCGTCTTACTACATAGACTGAACTAATTAAGCATTGCTTGGTAATTGGAGCTAAATTGGTTTGATCTAATTGTGTCTTAAATTTAACAGCCGAATTAATTACATACCTTTCTATCAAAGTTATTTGACTTTATCAAGAAGAGCTTGAGTTCTTTTCATATTTTATTACCATTTTCTGAACTATAAACTGTGATAATGTGAGAAAGCTGTCTGAATACATTTTGGTCTGACTGTATCTGAATTTTAATTAGATGACTTCACATCCTTTAAATCTGGGTTTTTATTATTCAGTTTGTGGATTTTCAGCTTTAAAATGCTCTAAATTCAAGAGAAGAAGAAATTGAGGTTTCAAAGTTCAGGATTATGCTGAAAAAAAATGTATATAGACATAATTTTCACTCAGAAATTACTGGTAAATTTCACAATTATAAAGAAATGGCTAGTAACACATAAAACGAAGTTAAAGTAGAGCTGCAAAGCAATTAATCACGATTAATCGATTCAAAATAAAAGTTTACGTTTCCTATATTATATGTGTGTGTGGTGTATATATTTATTATGCATATAATAATATAGATTTTACATATAAATCTAACATAGTTTCCTTAATATATACATGATAAATATACACAGTACACATATAGAAATATAGATATATAATATTGAAAACTAAACTTTTATTTTGAATCGATTAATCGTGATTAATTGCTTTGCAGCTCTAAATGAAACAAGACATTTTGAAAGTATAGAAAAAGCTCGATCCAAGATGTCCTATATTAATAAGACGGTAAATTATGAACACAGGCGTGACGTCATTCATCTGTTAAAACAAACAGATTAATGATTAATGATTAAAAAATCATTTCTGAACAGGAAAGCCCTCGTCGGGCGGTGGCTTCCTGACACACGGTGTGTGTGTTTATTTGCGGGCCAGGATGGCGTCGTAGATCTTGC
>CM049874.1:587500-595000 GCA_027474115.1 Schizopygopsis malacanthus | reverse complement strand
TGTGTGTGAGAGAGAGAGAGTGAGTGTGTGTGAGAGTGAGTGTGTGTGTGTGTGTGTGTGTGTGTGAGTGTGTGTGTGTGTGTGTGTGATAGAGAGAGTGAGTGAGTGTGTGTGTGTGTGTGTGTGTGAGAGAGTGAGTGTGTGTGAGAGTGAGTGTGAGAGAGTGTGTGTGTGTGTGTGTGTGTGTGTGTGTGTGTGATAGAGAGAGTGAGTGTGTGTGTGAGAGAGTGAGTGAGTGTGTGTGTGTGTGTGTATAGAGAGAGTGAGTGTGTGTGAGAGTGTGTGTGTGTGTGTGTTAGAGAGAGTGAGTGTGTGTGAGAGTGAGTGTGTGTGTGTGTGTGTGAGAGAGTGAGTGAGTGTGTGTGTGTGTGTGTGTGAGTGTGTGTGCATGCATGTGTGTGTGTGTGTGTGTGTGAGAGTGAGTGTGTGTGTGTGTGTGTGTGTGTGTGAGTGAGTGTGTGTGAGTGTGTGTGTGTGTGTGTGTGTGTGTGTGTGCATGCATGCATGCATGTGTGTGTGTGTAAGATTGTGTGAGAGAGAGTAACGCAGGCTCTTACACACACTTAATCAGATCACACAGATGATCCGGCTCCAGATTGAGGGCACACACAGACCTGCTTTAATTCAGAGGCTTTACGTCTCAAAGCAAGAAGAGAATGAAGTAATGAACAGATGGAGATCCAGAAAAACAACAGGATCATCTCGAACGATTACACTCACACTAATGAACTGTGCTCGTTAACAATATTCAGAAACTACCACGGTAAAATCACTGTGACCTCTTCTGTCTTTTCATTTTAATATCATTATTTATATGTTATTTTAGTATCTTATCAGTTTGATATTTTCTGTCATTTTTTTTATTTAATTTGTAATTTCTTAATGTTTATAGTTTTTATTTCAGTTTTGGTTATTTTAGTATACATTAAGTTAAACTAAATAAAAAATTGAAATAAAGCAGCTGAATTTTATTTTGTATTTATGTACAATATTTTATTTTATTTCAAGTAACTAAAGTATTTTATGTTTTTAATTTTACTTGCATAACTTTTACATTTATGAATTTGGCAGATGGTTTTATCCAAAGCAACTTACATTGCATTCAATGCACACATGTATATTTTATCAGATTTTTAATCACTTGATGTAAACCTAATAATTAATCATGATAAAAAAAAACAAAATGTAACCATTTTTAATAAATACAACCAGAATAATTCACTTGCTAAAAAGAATGTTATAATATTATTAAATATTAAAAAATATTGTATTTGTTATGCTGAATGTCATGTGAGCATTAACCAACAGGAGAGAATAAATAACCCAAACATGTTATTCAATTATGGAAATATTAAGCTTAAATCTGATGTTTTTCTTAGAATTGCGTGATATAACAACAGAGTTGATATCAGATATAAAGTCCCAATTCTGAGAATATATGAGTCTTTCTTCCTCTCTTTGTAAAACGAGCAGTTTTTGACTTCATGAGGAACATGATTTGTGAAAAAAAAATCAAATGTCCATGGTCCTAAAAGAGGCTTAATGGATTTTTAAAAAAAATTGATGAAAAAAAATTACAATCTTCATGGTCCTAAAATAGGCTTCATGTTCTTTATGAAAAACATAATTGAATGAAAAAAATGTTAAATGTACCAAAATGTACATTACCATTTAAAAAAATTACGTTTTAATTACGTAAAAAAATTACGTTTTATTTTTCATATTTTCTTATTTGTAATTGTTTTATTTTTCTAAAAAAAACTTAGAAAATTTTTTTACATTTTTAAATATTTTGCTAAGTTTTTTTTAATGAAAAATAAAACAATTACAAATAAGAACATATGAAAAATAAAACTTTTTTTTTTAAAGAAAATAAAAATATTAAATCTTCATAAAACAGGGTTCATGTTCTTTATGAAAAACATGATGCATAAAGGAAATTTTAAATAAATAAACAAAACCAATTAAATATAATAAAATAATTTGCTGAAAATTTTTTTTTTAGGAAAATAAAAAATATTAAATCTTCATGGTCCTAAAACGTCTCGGGTTACTTGCGTAACCCTTGTTCTCTTTCATAGGTAACTCAACGCTGCGTAGCTTAGCCGCAGTGGGAACGATATACCACACACGCCAAGCTATCGCGCTGCCAGATCTGGCCCATTACAGACCAGAACACCAAGAACACAGCTGGCTCAAGCAGAAAGAACCTGGGAACCAGGAGCCGTGTTCACATCAAGGTTGTAGAACCTCACAAAAGTATGGTGAGAGGACATCCCGCTGCCATACAAATGTCCTCTAGGGGCACCCCTCTAAACAATGCTGTGGAGGAACCCCCCCCCTCTGGTGGAATGAGCTCTGATGTCTAGAGGTGAAGGCAGACTGTGCACCTCATAGGACCAACGAAATAGCATCCCTAACCCAGTGGGATATTGTGTTGAGACGCGGCTAGCCCTTTACGGCCTGCGCCAAAACACACTAACAGCTGTAAGGACTGACGCCATTGACTGGAGCGGTCCACATACATCTTCAGTGCTCTAACAGGGCCAGAGCAGACGATGGTCATCACCCTCACTCGAAGGGGAGGGAGAGAAAGCCTAGCATTACCAACTGTGAACGAAAAGACGTAGAGAGAACTTTGGGGACATAACCCGGCCTTAAAAAGGCCTTAACCAGACCCGGAGCAAACTCGCTGCAGGACTTGCTGACAGACAGAGCCTGCAAATCTCCCACACGCTTGAATGAGGCCATTGCCAACAAAAGTGTAACCTTCAGTGTCAGAATCCTCACGGGGGCTGACTCGAGAGGCTCAAAAAGAGGCCCTAACAAATCCTTCAGGACCACAGAAAGGTCCCAAGAAGGGAAACTAGGAGGACGAACCGGCCTCAAGCGCTTAGCACCATGCATAAAGGAGGACACCAGAGGTGCAAAGAGTACAAAAATATTCTACTCAAGTAAAAGTACCTACATTGCTGAAATTTTACTTAGTACAAGTAAAAGTACCAGTCTAAAAATATACTCAAGTAAAAGTAAAAAGTAGCTCATTTAAAATTTACTCAGAGTAAAAATTACTTAGTTACATTTTAACAATGAGAGGGAGGAAAAAATGGGATAGACCAAAGAGCAAACTCAGTTCCTGAGGGCCACAGCCCTACACAGTGTAGATATTACCCTAATTAAACACATCTGATACAGCTAAACTAATCATTTAGGCTATTTGAAAACTCTTGTGTGTGTGTTGGAGCAGGGTGGAACTAAACTCTTTAGGGCGTGGCCCTCCAGTAACACCCTCCAGAGTTTGACCACCTGGGATATGAGCCTATAAATCTCAAACTATGTTTTTAATGAATAAATGAATCGGTTAATTAGAATAATAAGACATTTGGGCTGTTACCAGGGAAATTAAATCAGTATCAACAAAATGCATCTTTGCAATGCAGAGGAAACGCAGAAGCTTCATCTGAAGTGGCGTAGATGTATTACACACTGACATAATGCATTTAGCCTGCAGTTAAAATGCAGAAATAATGTTTTGATAAATAAGACATAAAATGTGACCCTGAACCACAAAACCATAAGGCTCCATTTTCCTAAATTGCGATTTAACATCATCTGAAAGCTGAATAAATCATATTTCCATTGAGTATTGTTTGTTATGATCGGACAATATTTTAAAATCTGGAATCTGAGGGTGCAAACAATCCAAATATTGAGAAAATCTCCTTTAAAGTTGTTCAAATTAAGCTCTTAGTTTTGATATATGTACAGTAGGAAATTTACAAAATATATTAATGGAAGGCAAATATATCCCGAGGCAAACACAGCTAACACTGCATAATAGAGCATGAATATATGGCCAGGGGTTCACTTCATTTCCTTCGAGTTCAACTTCAGCAGAGTACGACGGGGTCTGGTTTTCAGTTGGGTCTGCACCATTAACGCATGTCTTGTTCGTCTGCATCTTTCTTGTGATTTTAGCGCCATTTCTTCTTCTGCCCATTATTTGCTGCATGTTTCCCACAGCGATTTTTTTTTACTCCGTCGAATGTGTTTTAAAATGTAGCAGACAATCTTCCCACAAAATATACTTAAGAAAAGTAAAATTACAGATTAAAAAAATTACTTAAAAAAGTACAAGAACAAAAAAGCTCTCAATTACAGTAACGCGAGTAAATGTAATTCGTTACTTTCCACCTCTGGAGGACACTAAACAATGCCTACCCAGGGGGACATTGTTCGAGTCCCTTCGAGGAGGCAACGAGATTAGGGTGGTACGGCCGCTCCGCCGAAACCTTATGCTGTAGGAACTGTGTCACGCATTAGCCAAACACCAGGATGTAAAGCTTCCTAGAAAAGGCCTGGCACTATCAATGGTCTCACAGACTCCATCCGGGATCAAGAGCTAAGGGTGGCTAGATCTGAGCCCAAACTTCCAGATCTTCCTGACTGGAATCTCCCACGGGTCGCCCTCCAGGAGGGAGATTAACTCCGAGAACCACATCTGGGAAGGCCAGAACGGGGCTACTAGGAGAAGGGGGAGTCCGCATGTCTTCACCCTGCGCAGCACTGCTGGGATGAGCTTGACCGGAGGGAAAGCATACAGCTTCATGTCCGGCCAGGGGTGCGCTAGCGCATCTATCCCCAGAGAGGTAGGGTGAGAGAGGGAGAACCAAAGGGGGCATTGGGTCGACTCCTGAGACGCAAAGAGGTCCACCTCTGCCACGCCGAATCTTTCCCAAATCTGATCCACCGTACGGCGGTTCAGCATCCATTCCCCTGAAAATGAGCTTCTGTCTTGACAAGAAGTCCGCCGCTAGGTTCAAGACCCCTGGGACAAAAACTTGTCCTGTGCCCAAAGAAGAAGCTGGCGCGCATGCCTGTTCATGGTGCGTGACCGGGAGCCTCCCTGGCGATTGATGTGAGACACCACCGCCATGTTGTCCGTCCTGACGATGACATGTGAGTGCGTCAGGAACAGAAGAAAGTGAGTGAGAGCTAGATGAACCACTCTCAACTCCAGGCCGTTTATGTGCCAGGTGAGGTACTTGCCTGACCAGACACCGTAAGCCTGTCGTCCCTCGAAAACCGCACCCCATTCCGAGAGGGAAGCATCCGTCGTTATCATTTGGCGATGGCAGATTACCCCCGTACGTAAAACTGGGGTCCCGCCACACTAAATGGGCGCGGAAACAGGCACCTGACACTTTTAGTAGGCGAAGGGACGGCCAAGAGGGACAAATACCCAGGGACTTCATCCACCAGAGGAATGGTCTCATATGGAGCAGTCACAAGGGAAGAACCGGGGAAGCGGCCGCCATGAGGCCTAGGAGCCTGCAACACAGGTCCCACTGACACGTGCCGACCTAGCTTGAAGCGGGCCATGCACGACTGAATGCTCTCTACCCGAGCAGGGGCCAGACGGGCCTGCATCGAGGTTGAGTCCAGACAGACTCGCAAAAAAATGGTCTGCTGGGCTGGAGTGAGCACGTTCTTCAGACCATTCAGCCGGAGGCCAAGCGCGTGAAGGTGGAGAAGGAGAGAGTCCCTGTGACGAATCACCTTAGTTGAGGATCAACGTAGTTGAGGATTCGGATGCCCTGGAGCCTCAGCGGGGCCAGAACTGCATCCATACACTTTGTGAACATCCTTGGGGCCAGAGCTAGCCCAAAGGGAAGAACCTTGTACTGGTAAGCCTTTCCCCCTAAGGCAAACCTGAGGAACTTCCTGTGCCTCTGAACCACCTGGATGTGGAAGTAGGCATCCTTCAGGTCGACCGTAACAAACCAGTCCCCCTCTTGGACCTGGGAAAGAATGCTCTTGAGCATCCTGAATTTCCCTTTGTAGAGGGAGTAATTCAGTCTGCGCAGATCTAGTATAGGACGCAAACCCCCATCCTTCTTCGGGACTAGAAAATATCGGCTGAAGAAGCCACGGTGTAGATCTGAAGAGGAGACCTCTTCTATTGCTCCTTTGAGCAGAAGAGAAGAGACTTACTGTTGCAAGACAGAAGCCTCGCTGGCGCTGTTCACAGCAGTAAGAAGATTTCCACGAGGGGGCGGAATTCGGCGAGACGTGCGCAGCTAGCGTGTCCTCGACTGCCAGGACTGCGGCGTACCCCAGCTCCACAGAACCAACGAGGTTGGTGAAGTCAGCGGCCGCCGCATTAGTGACACAAGATGAGAAGGGCTGCTGCCAAGACCTGGAAACCTCATAGTGCAGGTCAGGAAAGAAGGTCAGCCTTCTCCTCGTCTGGCGCGAACCAGAGCCACTGAGGAAATGCTCGTCGAGCTTAGATGACTGAGATTTGCAAGGCTCATACGGCCAATCGAAGCTCAGCTTCTCAGTGGCACGCGCCAAAACCTCGACGAGCTCAGTGTAGGCCAGAGAAGGCCGCACCGGTGTACCGCTAGGCGGGAGAATGTCGAAAGTGGAAAAGTCGCAGAATAGCACTTTATCGCTAATTATTTTGGGCCAGAAAACCCGCAGAAGCGAACGCTTCTGAAGAAAGGAAAATCTGAGGGGTAGGATGGCGCGAACGCGAGTCTATGTCAAGCACGTTGACATAGGGGCGGTATCTTGCACCATCAGCCAATGAATTGGCGTGATTCTATATGGGCTTCAGACAATCGGTCACACCTAGGTGTTCCCACTGCGGTAAACTACGCAGCGTTGAGTTACCTATGAAAGAGAACCATTTAAATGTAATACAATTATTTGCTAGGAATTGTTTTTAATGAAAAATAAAACAATTACAAATAAGAAAATATATATATATATTTGTAAGAAAATAAAAATATGAAATATTCAATGTCCTAAAGCAGGCTTCGTGTTCTTTATGAAACTCCCCAAGAGTAATGACCGCAAGAAGCCAGCCGCTGGGATCCAAAGCACTACTTTATTGAGTTCATACGAGTCTCATCCTCTTCCTTCACAAGAGCAAACGAGACACTTCATATTAAACTCATAACACTCTCCACAACTTCACAATTGTAGAATATAGAGTATAATAATGCAGAAGCTAGAGTCTGTGAATCTGAAGCAGAGGAACGAAAGAAACACATCCACACGTGCAGAATACAGGCCATAATTCACCTCAAAACTCAACAAACTGATCTATTTATCACATTATTTTCCTCCATATTTATTATCATGATGTGAACAATTCTGATCCGTCAGTCGTCCAAAAATAATAAATAATGTTATTTCAAATGTAAGGCATTTATACATCATGCTATTTAGTTGTTGTGATACTTTTAATTTTACAGTCAAATTTAGTGTAAAAAAATTAATAAAACATCTAACGAGAATCACAAACAAATTCAGAAGCAAGTTTTATAAATGCATTACAGAAATTATAAACCCTAAATAACTTGAAATAAAACTAAAAATAGAAATAAAACAATTATAATAGAAATAAAAAGGTGTTTAGAGAGAAAACCCCAAAATAAAAATACAAATGAAAAAAAATTATAAATCAATTTTAATCCTTAAAAAAGCTGG
>CM049874.1:567500-582500 GCA_027474115.1 Schizopygopsis malacanthus | reverse complement strand
CGGAAGAAGGAGTCCCAGTCGTGCCGGGTGGGGAAGTGTGTTTTGTGCGCGCCGGCGCGGATCTTCAGCACGTCCGTGAAGCCGCTCAGCTTGATGCTCTTGCCCTCCAGCTTGGCCAGCAAGCGTTTGACGGCGCTCCGGTTCTCCACCTCGCCCTCGAAGCGGATGAAGTCCATGGTGCTCTTGGAGATGCGCAGCGAGGAGAACTGCTCCGGATGCAGCATGGCCTTCAGACGCTCCATCACCTCCCAGTTGGAGATGGACTTGCCGGGCGTCTTGAGGTGGGGCAGAGCCACGCTGACCGTGACTTTGGAGATGGGTTTGAGGTAGAGATTGAACTCGGGACACAGATCCACCGCCTCGGCCGTGTCGCTCACGACGGACGTCATGCTGGAGACGCTTCACCTGAACGCTGGACACAGAACTTAAAGAGTTCATTTGAAAAAAACAGATAACTTAATAAAGTTTGTTTACATAATATACACTATATTTCCATAAGTATTGGCACCCCTTGTAATGAAAGGTTTGACTACTTTAGTAATTTCCATGAGTGCAAATCTTAATGTTTAAGCATATAATGATATTCTAGGGAATAAAGTTTGTTTACATAATATACACTATATTGTCAAAAGTATTGGACAAAGCTAAATTTTAAATACTGATAATATAAAGATGCTAAAATAACATTGATATGAAAATGTGTCAATGATTTATGAGAAGATCAACAGGGCAGAATATACAGATATAATATAACGAATGACAGATAAACCGCTGAAATAATAATAATAATAATGTCACAGTCACTCAATACTCACAAAACATTAGAAAACAGGTGATTATTATTAATATTTGTAGATTTTGGATCTGACAGACTTCTGTTAAACGGCCAAACAGACAGTGATATTAATATTAATATTGATATGGACCAATACTGGATAATACTCCAGGCTGTAGTAGTTATGATCAAGTTATTATTACTGACATTCACGAGCACATTCACTCATATGATTCATAAAACCACTGACTGGGCGGATTATGATTTTACTACAGTAATAACTGTGTTCTGAGGTAAATCATGATTATGATTTTACTACAGTAATAACGGTGTTCTGAGGTAAATCATAATTATGATTTTACTACAGTAATAACTGTGTTCTGAGGTAAATCATAATTATGATTTTACTACAGTAATAACTGTGTTCTGAGGTAAATCATGATTATGATTTTACTACAGTAATAACTGTGTTCTGAGGTAAATCATAATTATGATTTTACTACAGTAATAACTGTGTTCTGAGGTAAATCATGGTACACTTCTATAACGGTTGACTATATTGATAATGATTAAGAAACAGAACGCGATATTATACTGAAAGCGCGCGCAGAGATGATATGAATGAGCAGATTATTGATGAGTTATTGATTTGTGGAGCTCGTTTATCGGTTTAACCGCCACTGACCCGGATGATGGCGACACACCGCGGGTTATCGCTGCTAAACTAATCTGACTAGCTGACATAAAGACATGTAAGTGATTACTAACCTCTCTGAATAGTTACTGGAGCATCAATAACAACAGCGGTCCGCGCACAGATGAAACAAACGGACATGATGCCGCTAGCCGCTTCCGCTTACGTCACACACCACTACCGGAAGTTACCGAGGAGCTCTGCTGCCTTCAAGCGGCCACTGTTTGACCAAAATTACTGTGTTTCATAATATAATGTGTTTACTCTGATTTAAAGTGTGCAGGCTTCTCTCAGACCAGGATGCTATAATACTGATATATATAAAATAATATATATATAAATGTATTAAACTAAATAAAAAAATAATAAAATAAACTAAACTAAACTAAATTACATACAAATAAAATTATAAAATAAAATAAAATAAAAATAAAATAAAAAAAATAAAATAAAATACAATTAAATTAAATTATAAAATAAAATAAAACTAAACTAAATTGCATTGCATTACATTAAAATTTAAAATAAAATATAAATAAAATATAAAAAATACAAAATAAAATACAAAATCAAAATAAAACAAAAATACATTAAATTAAACAAAACTAAAGAAAACAATAAACTAAATTGCATTACATTTAAAATAAAAAATAATAAACAAAATATGAAATATAAAATATAAAAAATATAAAATAAAATAAAACAAAATAAAAAACAAAACAAAAAAACTTAAATTAAATTACATTCAAAATAAAATAAAATAAAATTAAATTAAATTAAATATTTGGGTGGACAGCAGTAGAGAAATCATAAAATTAATAAAGACACAAATAAACTGCTAAACTGGAATAATTTCTTAAAATCTTTCTACGTCATCATTTAAAACTATAATTAATTAAAAAAAATAAAAATGTAATCACTTTCTTAATAAATAATCAATTATGTTGATGTCAGACAATAAAGTTATTACTAAAATCAATAATTTAATTAAATTTATTAGAATTAATAAAAAAGTAAATAAAGAAATTTATAAAATAAAAAAATATATAAAATAAAAATGAAATTAAATTAAATGAAATAAAATAAAATAAAAAATAAATACTTTAAATAAATAATAATTACAGATATAAAAAATACATAAATAAAATAAAAAAATTATATTTTTTTATTGTAAATTAAATTAAATAAAATTTAAATAAAATTAAACTACTTTAATTAAATTAAATATTTGATAGAGAAATAATTTAACAAATAAAATCAAATAAAACATTATAATATCTATAACTTATCCTTTAAAACTACAACTTTTAAATAATTTATTAAAATATAATATATTAATATAATACAACTTTTAAATAATTTATTAAAATATAATATATGAATATAATACAGCAAATCTCTTATTTGTGATTATGATAACAGAAAGCAGAAATAAACCCCGTTCGGTTATTAAGCAGCTCATGATAATCATAAATCCAGATCATAAACGGGTTGTTATGGAAAACCTGCTCATATGAATGTCTTTCTGTGGTATTTCTGCTGATTGTGTAATTCAACTGTACATATGTGATCAAAGCAATATTTTAATAACTATTAATATTCACAAATCAGTCATAATGTGCTGTTCTGGATCAAATAAAGCACTCTCTTCTCACGACAGTGCAATTTACCCATAATGCTTTGTTTTGTGCCAAAATGTTTGTGCATAAGTATCATATTTACTCTATATATTTACTCGTGGCACATAATAAACGACTAAACACCAGTATGTGCAATAAAACGGTTTTTATTTGATATATTTATATTAGTATATTATACACCCGATGGCATGACACTGATGTCCCATATTTATTATTTATTATTTTTGCAAGCAATTTAAGTCACAATTATTTCATTATATAAAATGTTTTATGTTATATGTGTTTAAATATAAAATAAATTGTTTATTAAATTATCAATGGATAAAATTAAAAATACTATTTAAAATTTTATTATATATGTATACAGGGACTCAAAAGTTAGTATATTTTTTTAAGACGTTTCTTCTGCTCAAAGGCTTATTTATTCAATATACAGAAAAAAAATTTTATTTAAATATTATTGCAATTTAAAATAACAGTTTTTAATTTTAATAAATTAAAAAATATAATTTATTTCTGTAATCAAAGGATGAATAAGTCTTCAAAATTTTCATAAATCATAATAATATACTGATTTATTATTAATGTTGAAACCGTTGTTCTGCTTCATATTTTTTGTTGGGGGGGGGCTGTGATAATGTTTTTTTTTAAGGATTCTCTGATTAATAAAAATTTTAAAAGAACAGTATTTATTTAAAAAAATAAATGTTGTGTTGAAGTATACAATGCTATTCAAAATTTGGGGTTAGTATATTTTTCCTTTTTTTAAGAAATTAATATTTTTATTTAGGAGGGATGAATAAAAAAGTCATAGAAAAGAGTCATATTCTTAGAAAATATTTATATTTTGAACAAATGCTGCTCTTTTTAACTTTGTACTCATCAAATAATTAAATAAAAGTATCACGTGTTCAAAAAAACATAATAAATAATAATAATAATTCATAATAAATCAGCATATTATTATGATTTCTGAAGACTGGAGTAATGTTTCTGAAAATACAGCTTTGATCACAGAAATATATTCTATTTTAAAGTATATTAAAATAGGAAACCAATATTAGAAATTGTAATAAGATTTCACAATATTACAGTTTTTTGATTGAATAAATACAGCCTTGATGAGCAGAAGAGACTCTTATCTTATGATATATATATATATCATTAGTAACATGACATAGACTCAATAACATGACACTCTTTATTCCAGGTGCTCAGTTTATTTTTGATAAAGCAAAGACAAAAGCGTGTAAAAACAAGAAGCGCTCCTAACGGTATAAAGCTCTGGAATGTGTCCAGATCCACGTTTATAGCTTCCAGACAGAAAAAGCTGTTATACCGGCTTTCCATCAGATTACCGTCTGCGTCTGTTTATCAGATTTCATGAGAAAGAAAATAAATGAATCTGTGTGCGACACCAAACTGAACTAAACAACATACTGCAGAAAAAAAGAGTTTACACAGCTATCGGTAAGCCCCACCCCCCTTAGTTACTGTTGCTCCCTCGGACAAACAAACAGAGTTATCGGTAAGCCCCGCCCCCCTTAGTTACCGTTGCTCCCTCGGACAAACAAACAGAGCTATCGGTAAGCCCCGCCCCCCTTAGTTACTGTTGCTCCCTCGGACAAACAAACAGAGTTATTGGTAAGCCCCGCCCCCCTTAGTTACTGTTGCTCCCTCGGACAAACAAACAGAGTTATTGGTAAGCCCCGCCCCCCTTAGTTACTGTTGCTCCCTCGGACAAACAAACAGGGCTATCGGTAAGCCCCGCCCCCCTTAGTTACTGTTGCTCCCTCGGACAAACAAACAGAGTTATTGGTAAGCCCCGCTTTAGTTACTGTTGCTCCTCGGACAAACAAACAGAGTTATTGGTAAGCCCCGCCCCCCGTAGTTACTGTTGCTCCCTCGGACAAACAAACAGGGCTATCGGTAAGCCCCGCCCCCCTTAGTTACCGTTGCTCCCTCGGACAAACAAACAGAGTTATCGGTTTAGTTACGTTGCTCCCTCGGACAAACAAACGGAGTTATCGGTAAGCCCAGCCCTCCTTAGTTACCGTTGCTCCCTCGGACAAACAGAGTTATCGGTAAGCCCCGCCCCCCTTAGTTACCGTTGCTCCCTCGGACAAACAAACGGAGTTATCGGTAAGCCCCGCCCTCCTTAGTTACCGTTGCTCCCTCGGACAAACAGAGTTATCGGTAAGCCCCGCCCCCCTTAGTTACTGCTGCTCCCTCGGACAAACAAACGGAGCTATCGGTGTTACAAGTACCCCAGGAACATCGTTTTATTATTTATGAAACATAAACCCCATAAAAATCGATGAAAGCTTCGGATCCTCCAATGTTTCTAGAAACCTAAAGATGTCCAAGTCCCGCCCCCGTACAGCTAATACTCGACTGCCATTGGCTAGTCCGCGTTCGAGGGGAGGGGCTTACCGATAGCTTCACATCAGATGAATAATGACAACAGATGGTTAACGGCAGCAATTAATAATTAGTGCTGATTGCTAAGTCAGGAATCATTCCTCGTATCCAAACTTGAATGAGCAAAACATCACATGCTACCACATCACCTAGCAACAAGCTGGACCACCCTAGCAACGGCATAGCAACAGCAAACACAGCTCGGGAAACGTAAACATCCAGTTTGCATGCAATAAACCTTAAATGTAAAACACTGAGCACTTTTCAGGGAGATTATAAATATTAGTAATCTACAACAAGTGCAGTTTCGTGTTCAATAAAGGCACTTTATTAGGAATTACTGAGAATGCACATTTGGGATTAGTGTGGATTAAAAGCTTTAAAAACAATATAAAGCTTAGTAAATTGCATCGCTGCCACTGTAACGTCTCACAGGTTATTAAAGGAACAGTTCACCACAAAACTAAAGTTAATAACGACTCATATGTGAGTTAATAAGGACTCGTATCTGACGGCACCCATCCACTTGCAGTGAAACACATGCAAAACACAAAGTGATTAATAACCGGACATGTGTTCAGAGCATCGTTGTAATAAAATAGCGGTGCATAATTTTCATAAAGGAGATGATTGCATTAAAATCGGTTCCAGTTCATCCTCGTCCAACATAAACATTTATAAAACAGTATTTTAATGCATAAAGATCCATTTTAAACTGAGAAAATCAATATCATAAATATGTGTAAAAGACATGATTGTGCTTCTTTTGTTTTAAAATGACCATTATTTAATATTAACTAACATGAGCAATATATACAGTATATTTATAAACACAACTGTAGGTCGTGTTAGTTCAAAGTGCATTAATTAATGTAAAAAGTAGAAGTATTAGTTCATGTTCACAGATGAAATCTTATTGTAAAATGTACCTTTATTTCTACTCACTATGTATTATTTATTTTAACCTATATTTTTTTATTTGTATATATTTTTCATATTTTATTTACTTGAACATTTTGATCAAACATAATTTCGATAATTTTTATTTTAAACAATTAATTTGTATTATATATATATATTCAAGTTTTTCAAATGTATTTATTATTATAATTTTAGTTTATATATTGATATATATATAATTTTCATATTTAATTTTTTTTAATATTTTGATCAAACATCTTTTTTTTATATATATATTATATACTATAAAAATGGTTTATATATTATATATATATATAATTCAAGTTTTTCCATGTATTTATTTATTATTATAATTTGTTTTATATATAATATATATATTATATATATATATAATTTTCATATAAATTTTTTTTAAAATATTTTGATCCTTTATTTTGAATATTTAGATTTTTTTATATATTATAAAAAAATATATATATATTATATATATATATATATATATTCAAGTTTTTCCATGTATTTATTATATTATATATATATATATATTTATATATATTCCGTTTTTCCATGTATTTATTATTATTATTTATATATATATGAGTTTGAAGCACGCAGTAAACTAGCAGCTCAGTGGATAATAACGTCTCTTTTATCCACATCTGCGTCTCAGCCGAACAGACTGGACACGGGTCTGGATTTGAGCGTCTCCTCTCTCTCCTCGTTCTCTCTGAAGGACGTGCTGTGGACGATCTGTGTCTCAGCCGAACAGACTGGACACGGGTCTGGATTTGAGCGTCTCCTCTCTCTCCTCGTTCTCTCTGAAGGACGTGCTGTGGACGATCTGTGTCTTGAAGCGGCTCCTCTGCAGTCTGACGCGTCCGATGGAGGACCTGCGATACAGAGACCTGGGCCTGGGCTGACCGTCGGCCGTCAGCTCCTCGGGGGGGGAGTAAGCGTAGAGAGTTCAGGTTGACCTGCAGGACTTTAGGGAGCTTCCATCGCCCGGCTCCAGACGCGTTCTCCGTGTCAGCGTTCACACAAGCTCCTATGATGTCCTTGATGTCGCACGTGACGCTGGATCGGAGATACTGCGCCGCTTTCTTCCCGCTGTAATCCCTCACGTCCACATCTGCATCGTACGCTCCCAGCAGCAGCTTCGTGACCTCCATGTGATTGTGCATGGCTGCCAGGTGCAGAGGCGTGTAGCCGGCGCTGGACCGGGCGTTTACGTTGATGCCGACGCCGTGCCGTTTGCCGAAATCCACCAGCATTGCCATAAGCTCGTGTTTGCCTTGCTTGGCCGCCCAGTGCAGACACGTGAACCCGGTGACGAAGTCCTTCTTGGAGAGGAGCGTGGGTTCACGCTCGAGCAGCCGCTGCAGACTGTCCCACTCGCCGTCTGCCGTGCACATCATCCACTCGTGCTCCAGCGGGTCTAATGTTACCGAGCCACAATCCTCCTCCACAGACGACGTTCTGAAGTCACTGCTTCTGGCTGACATGTGCCCTTGGGAGTTACGGTGCACCAGTGAGCGTCTCACCTGCAAATGCATTACATATGATATGCATTATATACACTTGGATTATATATTATATGCATTATGTGCACATGCATTATATATTATAAGCATTATGCAATTTTGCACTATATATTATATGCATTATGTGATTTTGCATTATATATTGTATGCATTATGTGCACATGCATTATATATTATATGCATTATATGATTTTGCACTATATATTATATGCATTATGTGATTTTGCACTATATATTATACGCATTATGCAATTTTTCATTATATATTATATGCATGTGATTTTTCATTATACATTACATGCATTATGTGCTTTTGCATGTGTTGTGTGTATTCCATTATTATTATTGCATGCATTGCACTCCTGTATGTGCATTAGCACCTGTCCCACCTGCGGAGAACTGCTCATCATGAGCTCGATGAAGTTCTTGCGGCTGTATTTTGGGGTGCTGCCATCCTCAGTGTGTCCCTCACGTGCTCCATCCTCAGCTCCATCCTCAGTGTGTCCCTCACGTGCTCCATCCTCAGTGTGTCCCTCACGCGCTCCATCCTCAGTGTGTCCCTCGCGTGCTCCATCCTCGGAAGCAGCCAGCAGACTCCGTCTACTGATGATGATGACCTGTGGCGTGACAGAAGCTGTGTCCACTCCTGCCCTAGATTCCGCTTCTCCTGTTGACTGAGCATTAGAGAGCTCGAGAGCATTTGCTTGTATTACATCATGCACAGTTTCATCTGAGAGCTCACAGTGTCTCTCAATCACACTCAGCTCCTGTGATTTAGGATTCAGGTCACTGATTTCTTCATGCACGCTGAGGTTCTTTTCCAAATGCAATGCATTAATTCCTCTGTTGATATCATCATCATCATCATGCGCGCGCCCGCTGCGCGTCTCCGGGTATCTGTACTTCTTCTTCAAACACACCACTTTCTCCGCGTTTTCTTGCTTCACGTAAGCGATATTGTCTACAAAACACTTAAATCTCTCTTTTAGCACGGCTCGCTTGGTATTTTCGCTGTTTAAAACGACTTTAAAATGCGCGACCAGGTCCTTGTTTTTCACACGCCCCCCGTTTTCCAATAGAAAGTCCAGGACGGATTCTTGCGTGCACTCCGTCGCCATTATTAATGATAATAATAAATACGCGAATGCACAGATCAGCGTCTAATGCGCCTGCGTCGTTTTGACAGGTCTATATCATCGCTGGTGAACGCATCGCGTCTCGTCTTATTAAAACGAGGCTGTAGATGAGATTGAGTACTGAATGTGTCAGATAGGGGTCGGTAGAGCTTATAAAGATGATGTTTGCGTCCTAGCAACTCTTCAGAATCACTAGTGTGAAACTAGAGTACGTCAGCGTTCATTTGGGCTCAAACGCGCCTGGCGTATGCTGGCAGCGGCTCCGTGTTGATCCAAAATGGATTCCAGTTACACCAGACTGGAACGTACCACTTTGCTGGGACAAGGGGAGGTTGGAACACCATTGAGGTTTAGATGTTTTAATTAATGAAACCTAGCATGATTTATAGCATTAATTTGAGTTAAACATACGTGTGGTATTACGAAAGTGCTCTGTAAAGTATTTTACATTTGAATTCGTTATACTTTATCGACTTATATCAATAGAAACCCTCTCAGAGACGCGGGAATGGTAAAGCAGCTGTTCCCAGTGGCGTGTCAGCTGGACATTATTGGACGAGGCAACTTTTGACTTTTATCCGAAAGTGATCCGATTTTTCTTCAAATATTGGCTGTTTTCTGCGCTCAAATGGCTTCTTCTGATGTGGCTCGACAGATGGTATGTTTGCGATCGATATATTCCCTGTTCCGAGTCGTTTCGTGCCGTTTCTGTGGCTGTGTGAAGTTTGGGAGTTAGTTGGCGTGCGCGCGCTTGGGAGCGTCCCGAGCTGACGAGCGCGCTCCCGCCTCATTTAATCAATCTGTAAACAAACAAGTTGATTAAATCTATCTAATTTGTAAATCTGAATCAATTTAAATTATTTATGAGGATACATTTATCCGATTTCTATCCGTGTATCTGAATGAGCAATCGGAATACATTTCTCAATCGGAATTATTAATCTGAATACAAACCTATGATTTATTAATTTTAATATATTTTCTGCTTTATCAGTTTTAATTAATTGATCTGAATGTGTGTATTTGAGTATTCCGAATATATTTCTCGATATTAATTATCAATCTGAAGACATTTATATGACTTTTAGAATTACAAAAAATTAATAGATTTATCAATTTTAATACATTTATCTAATTGATCAGTTATTTATATCATCTCAATTATATTCTTATTTATAATTCGTTAATCTGATTTATGAATATGAATGTGTATATGTATGAATGAGCAATCGGAATACAATAATCCGAATTATCAATTTTAATACATTTATGCTATTTAATTCATTTTACTATTAAAACATTTAATTGAAATCAAATATTAATATTAAATAAATAAATATTTCAGTTAGTTGCCGAGGCAATATTTCTAATTTTCATTAAATTTAAAATGAAGCATTAAAATTGCTAAATTGAAATAAAATAAAAATAAATTAAACCTACATAGTGATATTTAAAAAAGTAAAATCACAAAAAACATAAAATAAAAAAATAACTTAAATTGAAATAAAACTGAAAGTATAAAAATAAAAGCTCATTAAAAATATTAATAAAAACTCTAAATATATAAAACTGAATAAAATAAAATTAGTTTATTTATATAAAATAAAATTATATATTTTAAATTTATTATAAAATAGAATAAATACATTGTATGTAAAAAAATATTTATTTTAAATTTATTATAAAATAAATACATTTTATATAAAATAAAATTATATATTTTACATTTATTATAAAATAAATAAATACATTTTATATAAAATAAAATTATATATTTTAAATGTATTATATAAAAAAAATCCAATTTAAATTAATAACTAATACTCTAATAATCATTTTTTTCCGATTTAGAAGTTTACTCCGTCAAGTTTATTTAAGCATTTATTGCACATATATCTATAGCTATATCAAATATACAGTGGATATAAAAATGAGAGCACATAAAACAAAATATTTTTAAATCTAAACTATTACAAGTTTTACATTTGCTAAAGTTTTAAAAGCTTCCAATGTTACCGTGGATGAGTGTGAAGCTGTGTTAACGGGAACGAGACGCAGGTTTTCTGTGAATGGTGATGTTTTGTTCTTCAGGACAAGAACGCTCGTCCGCTGACTCTCTCTGGACATGTTGGGTTCGACAGTCTGCCCGATCAGCTGGTCAACAAGTCCACCGGTCAGGGGTTCTGCTTCAACATCTTGTGCATCGGTACGTTAGAGACTCACAGGCTGTACTCTGCTGCAGATGCTGATCGTGGCGTGCACAAGTTTGTGAACCCCTTGCAGGGTCTCTGAGGGATTTGGGCAAAATGTGGGTCAAACAAGGGTCCATTTTTAATATCATCTTTCCATGATTGTATGGTTTGTTATGATCGGACAATATTAGAAAATCTGAGGGTGCAAAAAAAAATCTAAATATTGAGAAAATCACCTTTAAAGTTGTTCTTAGCAATGCATATTAATAATCAAAAATTAAGCTTATGGTAGGAAATGTACTAAATATCGTCATGGAACATGATTTTAATATCCTAATGATTTTTGGCATAAAATAAAAATGTATAATTTCGAGCCTATTTTTGCTATTTCTACAAATAAACCCGTGCTGCTTATGACACTGCAGGCTCACAAATAAAAGAGATCATACAAAATGTGTGTTATTTTTTATTTAGTAAGATATTCTACATAAAATATGTTTACACATATTCAACAAGACCAAATCAAAATGCTGAAATTATGAAAATAACCCCGGGGCGTGAAAACTTTTGAAATTTGAAGATCGAGATAAAGTGTACTGGATTTGTCTTCCGGGACACATGCGAGCATCTTCTGCTGCTTCCGAAGGGCTGTACTAAATGGGGCAAAAAATTATATTTCAATAAAATAAGACAATTTTTGACATCTTCATCCTGTTCAGAAGTTTTCACGTCCCGGCTCGTAATGCACCAGAGAGCGTTTGAACCTGTTTTTAATAGTTGTAGTAAATACTCGTATATTATTTCTCTTTTCCAGGTGAAACTGGGATCGGTAAATCCACACTGATGGACACTCTCTTCAACACCAATTTTGAGAATTTCGAGTCGTCCCATTTCGAGCCGAAGGTGAAGTTGCGCGCGCAGACGTACGATCTTCAGGAGAGTAATGTTCGTCTGAAGCTCACCGTGGTTAATACTGTCGGCTTCGGCGATCAGATGAACAAGCAAGAGAGGTCAGTTCTGATGGGTGCCGTCAGAATGAGAGTCAATGGATGCTCTGCAGTGAATGGGTGCCGTTACGAATGAGAGTCAATGGATGCTCTGCAGTGAATGGGTGCCGTCAGAATGAGAGTCAATGGATGCTCTGCAGTGAATGGGTGTCGTCAGATGGATGCTCTGCAGTGAATGGGTGCCGTCAGAATAATAGTCAATGGATGCTCTGCAGTGAATGGGTGCCGTCAGATGGATGCTCTGCAGTGAATGGGTGCCGTCAGAATGGATGCTCTGCAGTGAATGGGTGCCGTCAGAATGTCAATGATGCTCTGCAGTGAATGGGTGTCGTCAGAATGAGAGTCAATGGATGCTCTGCAGTGAATGGGTGCCGTCAGAATGAGAGTCCATGGATGCTCTGCAGTGAATGGGTGCCATCAGAATGAGAGTCAATGGTTGCTCTGCAGTGAATGGGTGCCGTTACGAATGAGAGTCAATGGATGCTATGCAGTGAATGGGTTCCGTCAGAATGAGAGTCAATGGATGCTCTGCAGTGAATGGGTGCCGTCAGAATGAGTCTTAATCAGTTAATCTTAACTGATGTACTGGAGTGCTGTGATGTTTTTATCAGACTCTCATTCCGACGGCACCCATTCACTTACAGAGCATCCATTGCTGAGACATTTCTACCAAACCTGATGAAGAAACGCACTCATCCTGATCTTATATCTCGGCTCCAGTTACCAGCACATAGTGGATTACATCGACACGCAGTTTGAGACGTACTTACAGGAGGAGCTGAAGATCAAGCGCTCGCTTCATAACTATCACGACTCCAGGATCCACGCGTGTCTGTACTTCATCGCTCCGTCCGGACACTCGCTCAAGTCCTTGGACCTGGTCACCATGAAGAAGCTGGACAGCAAGGTCAGTCCAAGACAATAAAGATGGAAGAGATGTGTGTTTAGGCGAATCTTGGCAGTTTATCTGCTCAGATTCAATATAATATTAATATTACGAAGGTCCGAAAAAGTCTTAATTCCAGATTAAGGTCTTAAATCAGGTCAACATTTTTTACATTCATAAAGTCATGACAACCACCCAGAACACCCTAGCAACTGCCTAGCAACCATCCAGAATATTATAGCAACCACCTAGCAATAACTCATAACACCTTAGCAACCGACTAGAAGCACCCTAGCAACCGAGGGCCGAGTTTTGCCACAGCAAGCACCTCTCACAGTTTCTTCAGCGCTGGACCGAGGCGGTTGTCTCTGGTCTCTGTAGTGTTTCAGTATGTTGCAGATGTCGCTGGGGGCTATAGTGTCTCTATATTGGTCCGTGGCTCTGCTTCTGCCCCCCCGCAGGTTAACATCATCCCTGTCATCGCTAAAGCCGACACCATCTCCAAGAGCGAGCTGCACAAGTTCAAGATCAAGATCATGAGCGAGCTGGTGAGCAACGGCGTGCAGATCTACCAGTTTCCCATCGACGACGAGACCGTGGCCAAGATCAACACGGCCATGAACGTGAGTGCAGACCAGAAACAACACGAGAGAGGGTTTATTAGTGCAATATTCGCTTTTACCGACCCTGGATGTTCTATTAGACATCAAATACCTCATATATTTCTGGCACAATGTCTAAACCCAACTTTTATTTTTGTCTTTGCCATTCAGATTCTCGCAGAACATCCGGGATTCATATTTGAATCAACTTTTTTGGCTTAATATTTACAGATACTGGTCCACATCGTGATTTGATTTAAGTGTAATTACCTACATTTGAATAATTCACCAAAACCTTGACAAATTTCAACTGTAACTTTCAAATTCAAATTTCAACTGTAACTTTCAACTTTCAAATTCAAATTATAACTGTAACTTTCAAATTCAAATTACAACTGTAACTTTCAAATTCAAATTTCAACTGTAACTTTCAACTTTCAAATTCAAATTACAACTGTAACTTTCAAATTCAAATTACAACTGTAACTTTCAAATTCAAATTACAACTGTAACTTTCAAATTCAAATTTCAACTGTAACTTTCAAATTCAAATTTCAACTGTAACTTTTTCAAATTCAAATTACAACTGTAACTTTCAAATTCAAATTACAACTGTAACTTTCAAATTCAAATTTCAACTGCAACTTTCAGCTTTCAAATTCAAATTTCAACTGTAACTTTCAACTTTAAAATTCAAATTTCAACTGTAACTTTCAACTTTAAAATTCAAATTTCAACTGTAACTTTCAACTTACAACTGTAACTTTCAAATTCAAATTTAAACTGTAACTTTCAAATTCAAATTACAACTGTAACTTTCAAATTCAAATTACAACTGTAACTTTCAACTTTCAAATTCAAATTTCTACTGTAACAACCGATATATCGGTCGATCTCTACCTCCAGGGTCATCTTCCGTTCGCTGTGGTGGGCAGCACAGAGGAGGTGAACATCGGGAACAAGATGGTGAAGGCGAGGCAGTATCCCTGGGGCGTCGTGCAGGGTGAGCCTTTATAACGCATTCACTGTTCGTGAACGTTTTCACCATTCAGTTCGATTACGCTTATCATGTCAATGATTCGATATCACGGTTATATCAAATAAATTTTGTGTATTTTTATTAAATTATTAGTGCTGTCAAACAATTAATCGCGATTAATCGCATACAAATAAATGTTTTGTTTA
>CM049874.1:552500-560000 GCA_027474115.1 Schizopygopsis malacanthus | reverse complement strand
AAAATATATTTAAAACAAAATAAATAGAGAAGATAAATGTGTTGACAGTTAGTTAGAAGGATTTTCATACAAGGAGAAGTGGGGCGGGCCATACACAACACATGATATTTGTGTTTTTATTTTCAGTATCTTAAAAACATATTAATGGCTAAGATCGCAGATAGAGCGTAACACAGTATGTTTTCTCTATTTTACAAAAGCACAATGTTTTGTTGTTATGAGTGAATACAAATTAAAAGTTAGTTAGTTTTAGAGAAGTGTTGATATTTGTTTTTATTTTCAGCCCCGCGGAGACCAACGCGGCAGAGATTTACAAAAGCACAATGTTTTGTTGTTATTCGTCGCCCCTTTATCGTATCTGTACAATCATATACAGTGTATATGAATAACTCCATGAATCGTGGTTTTGAATCAAAGGCATTTATTGCTAAAATGAACAAACGAACAAAACAAACCACATTATCATCATATTCAATATAAGACAATGTGGAAATGAAAACAATGTCAAATACCAGAGAACAAGTGCTTGAGGAAATATTCCCCAACATCTGCACTCTAGCATCAGTAGCATATGAATATGTTATCATATTCTTCTTCGTTCAATGCAGGTGTGTGAAAGTCCAACGTACGATCAGTTCATTCTGCCATTATTTATGTTATTTTCAGCACTTCAGGAATCCTCCTTTTTGTGTTCGCCTGTAAACATAACATCATGATGAGAGTAAATACTCAGAAGTAGAAACTCGTGACGTCCATCATCTCATCTCCAACATGGAGACCAACGTGTGCTTGTCTTTTGGCGAGTAAAATGACAATTGTGCCGAAACTCCAAGTGAGAAAACATGGCACCGTGATCAAATCCATAATGATTTGATAAAAGAGCACGACACACAGACCATGAGATTAAAAACACTGAAGGAATCCATCCAAAGAAAT
Source organism: Schizopygopsis malacanthus (assembly GCA_027474115.1). Classification (NCBI taxonomy): domain Eukaryota; kingdom Metazoa; phylum Chordata; class Actinopteri; order Cypriniformes; family Cyprinidae; genus Schizopygopsis; species Schizopygopsis malacanthus. The sequence continues at coordinate 559,064 of CM049874.1, read as the reverse complement.
AGAAACGACGCCAGGAGTCACTGGTGGATGAATCATCTTGTGCTTATGAGCGTCCAAAAACATTGACTTCAACGCTGAATAATGTGCTCTTGACTCAATCCACGGATCCAGAAATGTGTCTCTTTGACCTTCAGACGCTTGTTTTGTGCTTCAGTCTGAGTTCAAGTCTGCATGGGCCGTTTACTACGGGAGCCTGTTTCCGCCACTGAAGAATACATTTAAAAAGGTTATTGCGACTTTTTATTTCACAATACTGACTTTTTTATCGCCATTGCAAGTTGTAAACTCCCAATTGTGAGTTATAATGTCAGAATTGCAAGGGGGGGAAAGATCAAGGGAGGAAAATAAATCAGAATAGAGAGATATGAACTCAAATTTGAGAGAAAAAAATCTGGATTGTGAATAAAAATGAATATTGGGGGGGGGGGGGGATTGCAATATGTCAACTCAGAATTGCGAGTTATAAAGTCAGAAGTAAGAATTGCAAGGAAAAAAAAGCCAGAATTGCGAGATGTAAACGTGAAACGTCAGAATTTCAGGAGAAGAAACAAATCAGAATAGAGTTAAAAAAGCAAGAATTGTAAGGAAAAAAGCCAGAAATGCGATACGTAACTCATAAGTGTGAGAAAAATTCTGAATATATTCGCAAACTCATAAGTGCGAGAAAAAGTCTGAATATATTCGCAATTACGCGAAAAAGTCATTTTCGAGATAAGTCACAATTATCTTTGTATTTTTCATTCAGTGGGGAAGCAGGCTTTCGTAGTTTTACACAGGACGCATCTATGTTAAAAACAGCTGCGCGTTTGAACTTTATATGTGTGATATGGTGTCTCACTGCAAAATGCAATGCAACGGAGGGATCTCTTTGAGCTGTTTTGTGAATACGGAGCCTGGTTCTCTTCTCCGTAGCATTTCTTTCAAAATGGCATTTTAATGCTTTGTTGGCTGAACCACAACCTCCCAGAAGAGCAGCTCCTATCATGTAATTGAGCTTGATTTGATGAAGCGTGTGTTTAACGCCGCTGGTTTCTGAATCTATCCGGAGCGTCGCGTGTAGAAATACAGATGTGCTGCTTCATCTGAACGCCTCTAATGTAGAGCAGCGGCTCATTACACGCTTCCAACACATGATGCTCAACTCTACACAAGTACAGAGACACCAGGGACATTACCTTTTACTAATACTTCATTTACTAGCATTTATGTTTGAATTAGAATTGATTTTTTATATTTCAGTTTTTATTTTAATTTACATTTGCATTTTTCTTTAAATAATACTATTTAGGTGTAATTATAATATTTTATGTTTTTAACTATTATTTATGTTTTGAATTAGTTTAAAATTAAAACTGAAATATAAAAAATACTATAATTAAATACTAAAAAATTATAATATTGTAATTAAACTTAAATAGTATTATTTAAAAAAAAACTATAAAAATAATAAATGCTAATATTAAAAAATTTAAATTAAAATTAAAACTGAAATATAAAAATACTATAATTAAATACAAAATAAAAATATTATAATTAAACCTAAATAGTATTATTTAAACATTTTGCAAATATAAAAAAATGTAAATTGAAAATAAAACTGAAATATAAAAAAAAATATTTAATTTTTTAAATATTTGCATTTTTTTTTAAATAATACTATTTAGGTTTAATTATAATATTTTATGTTTTTAACTATTATTTATGTTTTGAATTAGTTTAAAATTAAAACTGAAATATAAAAAATACTATAATTAAATACTAAAACAATTATAATATTGTAATTAAACTTAAATAGTATTATTTAAAAAAAAACTATAAAAATAATAAATGCTAATATTAAAAAATTTAAATTAAAAATAAAACTGAAATATAAAAATTTAAATTTAAATTTTTAAATATTTGTATTTTTTATTTTTATAGTTTTTTAAAATAACACTATTTAGATTTAATTATAATATTATTATTTTTTTACTGTTTTGAATTAGCTTTTATTTTTTTGTATTTCAGTTCCAATTTTAATTAACATTTGTATTATTTGCATTTTGTTATTTTATAATTTTCTTTGTTTTTAGAAATAATAATATTAAGGTTAAATTTCTATTTTTATTTTCAGTTAGTAATTTTAGTGTTAACTTTTGCATTTCAGTTATCTGCCAATGCAACATTTCTAATATTTATATTTTGGCTTTATTTCAATTAAGTCACCATGAAATCAAAATCGATAATTCTTTTTCTTTCATATATATAAATTATTTCAGTGCACATTAATTTTTTTTAATTCGGCAACAATCCAATCAATTCCTAATAGACCGAATCAAACCCTGCCCTACATTTGTTTCTAGTTTGAGAAGCCACTCATGCTTGATTTAACACCAAATGTATTTAATATTTCATATATAGTTAAGGTGAGTGTCCCTGGTGTGAAATGTGCTCTTCTACGGTCAGTTGTCTCTTTCAGATCATAAAAGAGCAGCACCAGATCACATGACATCTGTCCGACAGCGTGTACTCGTGTAAAGACTGGCCCACAGCACACCGAGCACATGGAAAATTCATGAATCAAAGAGAAAATAGTTCCTCAAACTCATATCCAGAGCTCACACCTCCACGTAAACAAGACACAATAGAGTCGGTCAACCAGCATGCACATCCCATAATTCTCTGGGAAGAAAACAATCAAATACAAGAGTTTGTGCTTCCACAAAGAGCTTCACTGTAAACGAGCTTTCATGATAAACCTGCAGTGAATCTCATCGAAACATATCCGGCTCATATTTCACTCCAAAATTAAATATACTTCAACGTCTGCAATAGTTCATATTTATAATCATCAAGAATACTGTACAAATGGTAATGTTGTGAATTATTACAACTTAAAAATGTGGCTATAAAATACTTTTCTCATTTTAAAATATTTAAAAATTATTATTTTTATGTGATCAAAGCTGAATTTTCAGCATCATTACTCCAGTGTCACATGATCTTCCAGAAATCAGATTTCACAAATATTACTGTTTTTACTGTAGTTTTGTGCTTGTACAAAATATCTATTTTGTTTACATGAAGCCTTGGTGAGCATTATATATATATATATATATATATATATATATATATATATATAATTATGGTGAATATATCTATATATAATATTATATTTTTAATATTTTAAATAAAAAATATCAAATTAATATTAATTTAATATTTATATATTTTAACTTATAATATATATATACATAATTCACACATAAAAATTTTCAAATTTAACCTTAAACTCTCGTTAGTGTAATTGTGAAAATAATGTATTTTTATTATGGTAAGACTTATATATATAATATTATATTTGTAATATTTTATATAAAAACATTTTTTTAATATTTTATATAAAAATATCAAATTCCCCAATATTAATTTAACCAAGTATTCCCCAAAAATAACCAAGTATGTTTTAACTTTTAATATAAAAATATAACCAAGTTTAATTCCCCAAAATCAATAGAGTTAACCATAATGCTCCCCAAATTTTCACAATTACACTCATTTAACTCAAAACTCAATTTAATGCTCCCCAAAATAGGTTTTAATGCTCCCCAAAAATAGAAATAAGCTAGTTTTAATGCTCCCCAAAAATAGGATTAAGCAAGTTTGAATGCTCCCCAAAAATAGGTTTTAATAGAATTAACCAAGTTTTAATGCTCCCCCAAAATAGAATTAACCAAGTTTTAATGTTCCCAAAAATAGGCTTTAATAGAATTAACCAAGTTTTAATGCTACCCCAAAATAGAATTAAGCAAGTTTTAATGCTCCCCAAAATAGGCTTTAATAGAATTAACCAAGTTTTAATGCTCCCCAAAATAGGCTTTAATAGAGTTAACCAAGTTTTAATGCTCCCCAAATTAGGCTTTAATAGAATTAAGCAAGTTTTAATGCTCCCCAAAATAGGCTTTAATAGAATTAACCAAGTTTTAATGCTCCCCAAATAGGCTTTAATAGAGTTAAGTGTGAATAATTAGTCTCTCTCTTGATTTTGGGGTGGAATATGGCTCAGACCCGGTTCTGTGAGATTCAGGGCTGTCTACGTTCACGTCGTGTGCTCCTGGTTCAGATCCGAGGCTCTTCTAGAAGCTCTCCACGAAGCTGCTGGGGAACAGGCCTGTCCGGCCGGTGCGCTGAAGAGTGCCTTTATACCAGCCGTCCTCTCGCTTCTTGTGCACAAACACCACGTCTCCCTGCTTCAGCTCGATCTCGGCTTCGCTCTGCGGGGGGTACGGCACGACCACACGGTACCTGGTGGAGAGAGAACGAGAGCACTTAATAACAGGACCGAGCCAGAGGCATTCATCTCGCTTTAGAAGCCTCTTCTGCTCTCTTAAAAATACAGTAAAAAACTAAATATTATTAGAATATAAATCAGATGTTTTCTATGAGCTATAATTCATTTCTGTGATCAAATCTGTATTTTCAGCATCAGTCTTCAGTGTCACATGATCTTCAGAAATCATAATAATATGCTGCTTTTTTGTGGAAATCATCATACGATAATTTAGGTTAAGCACAATTAAAACTTTTATGTATTAAATTGATGAAAAGTGACAGTAAAGGCATTTCTAATGTGATAAGAGATTTCTATTTCAAATAAACGCTGTTGTTTTCAACTATTTCTATTCATCTGTGAATCCTTACAAATTAAATGTATACAAAAATATTGTTTTTAACATTGATAATAATAATAATAATGTTTCTTGAACAGTGATTTCTGAAGATCATGTGACATTGAAGACTGCAGTAATGATGCTGAAAATACAGTTTTAATCACATTAATAAATTATATTTGAACACATATTATCATTGAAAAGTGCTGTTTTATATTCTAATAATATTTCAGTTTTTTACTGTATTTTTTTATTAAATAAATGCAGCCTTGCTGAGCAGAATAAATATATTTCATAAAAAATAAAACAAATCTAAATTATGCCAAACTTTTGACTGGTGGTGTATAAATATGAAATATTTTCAAAAAATGAGTTATGAATTAAATGCTATATTTGAATCCTAGTAAACACATCAAACAGTCCACAAGAGGGCGCAACAGATCAAACGGCATCATGTTGTAATGTATAGTTCAAAGACAAACCGTGTGCTTAAAGTGCATTTACTGTATGTTTAAACTTGCCACAACATCTTAAATTCATGCATTCAAATGTGCATTTAGATTTGAGATATCTGTAATATAACCTCATGCATAATAGAGCGCAGTGATTGGATCATAAGAGTTCGTTCTCATGAATAATACTGAGAAAAGCTCAGAACAAAACTGCTCCAAAACATGAACAAAATAACCACTTTTTGCTTAATAATAGACATTATGAATGATTTTATTATTTCCACTTATGTACATATATGTTATCATCTTAAAACGTGTTTTAGGGTTTCATGACCCTTGAAAGTCATGCATTTTGATCTTGAATCGGATGAATATTGATTTTATTTTGACAGCCCAGATCAGGAGATACTGACTCAGTAATTAATTACAGTTTAATAGATATTCACATCAAATAAATGAGCATTGGTGAGCATTAAAACAAACATTCCAGTAGAGTATGAATATTAAATATAGTCAAAACTAGTCATAAGGGTACATTTTTAATGATCTGAAAGCTGAATAAATAATATTTCCATTGATGTATGGTTTGGACAATATTTGATAATCTGGAATCTGAGGGTGTGAAAACATCTGAATATTGAGAAAATCATCTTTAAAGTTGTTCTTAGCAATGCATATTACTAATCAATAATTACGTTTTGATATATTTATGGTAGGAAATATCTTCATGGAACATGATCTTAATATTAATAATAATAATAGCTTAATGCAGTTTCATGTGAGAATAATTACCATCAAATACACGCTGAAACTAAAACTGAAAGACCGTCACGCCAAAATAAAAGTCCGGTTTAAGTTTGTATAGATTATATCTATTATATTTTTGACTTTTGTCATTATATTTTGACTGAGTATATTACTACTGTATACTAAAATGCAATTCTCATAGTAATAATAATAATCATAATATAATTTAAGGAATATCATACAACCAAATGTTTTTTTTTATACAGTCCTGTTGTGCAGCGTCTTATCTGATAAAATGAAAATGCATTTATTAATTTTTTTACTGAATCATAAAACACGATGATAAATGCATTGATTTTGATTTATTTTGGAGTATATAAACACTATTTTATGATCCCTGCACTCGTCTCTCTGGGCTAAGGTCTATATTTTAGGCCCGTGCAGGACTCTAATGCATGTATGTATATGTGACGATAATAAATGCATTGATTTTGATTTATTTTGGAGACACTATGTCATGACCCCTGGACTCGCCTCTCTCGGGACAGCGGCTTGGGCTCGGGCCGGACGGCGAGCGGCGAGGAGGAGGAGGAGGAGCAGGGCTGGCGCACCGGAGGAGACACGGAGAAGTTCAGCTCCAGCGATCCGCTCTTTCTGTGCAGCGGCTCCATTCCCATCGCCCCCTGCATCTCGCTCTCCACGGGGCAGGACCCGGC
>CM049874.1:532500-542500 GCA_027474115.1 Schizopygopsis malacanthus | reverse complement strand
TTCTCACATGACAGGGCAAACAGAGAGCTAGGAACTGACCCTCTTGGCCAAGACTTTACAGTCACAGAGCTCAGAAACGGACTCTTTAGTCATTACAGAACAATCAGAGAGTTCAGGAAAGACCTCCTTGGCCGGTTTGGAACAGGGCAAGAGTTCACAGACGGCCTTCATAGCCGTGACAGGACAATCAGAAAGTTTATAAGTGGACAGCATCAGGAGCTTCAACAAACGCAGGGAGTTCCAAAACAACGCTTGAGGTCTTAACAGAAGCATCAGGAAACAGGGAGAGTTCGGTAACGGTCTCTTTGACCACAACATGACAGGCTGAGAGTGCATTGCTGTGTGCCACCACCGCGCAAGGAGCTGAAGTAAGCGCCATTGCCTCGGGAGATTGTGCAGCATATGCCACCACCTCTGAAGAGACTGCGGCGGGCACCATCGCCTCTGGGGACACAGCAATGAGCGCCACCACCTCGGGAGGTTCTGCAGCGTCAGCCACCACCTCTGGAGGAATCGTAGTGGACGCCGCCACCTCGGGAGCTTCTGTGGTGGTGTATGCAGCCAAAACACACCATAGTGCAATCCCCATTATAGGAGGCACTGCAGACAGGGTAATCAGGAACAGTTGGGCTAGAGTGAGTGAGTTTGGAGATACCAGCTGCGCCTGCTGACACCAGCGGTGGATCCGAACCCTGAAGCAGATGGGCTACAGCAGCAGAAGACCCCACCGGGTGCCGCTCAGGCACCGAAGGCTACAATTCGCACAGGCTTACCAAAATTGCACAATAGAAGATTGGAAAAACGCTGCCTGGTCTGATGAGTCTCAATTTCTTCGGCGACATTCAGATGGTAGGGTCAGAGTTTGGCGTAAAGAACATGAAAGCATGGATCCATCATGCCTTGTCTCAATGGTTCAGGCTGGTGGTGGTGGTGTAATGGTGTGAGGGGTATTTTCTTGGCACACTTTGGGCCACTTAGTACCAATTAAGCATCGTTTAAACGCCACAGCCTACCTGAGTATTGATGCTGACCATGTCCATCCATTTATGACTACAGTGTACCCATATTCTGATGCTACCTCCAGCAGGAGAATGCACCAAAGCTCAAATCATCTCAGACTGGTTTCTTGAACACGTCAATGAGTTAATTTACTCAAATGGCCTCCACAGTCTCCAGATCTCAATCCAATAGAGCACCTTTGGGATGTGGTGGAACGAGAGATTCACATCATGGATGTGCAGACGACAAATCTGCAGCAACTGTGTGATACTATCATGTCAATATGGACCAAAATATCTGAGGAATGTTTCCAACACCTTGTGGAAATACATATAGGTATAATAATTTATATCAATAATAATTGTATTCTAAATTTATTATATACTGTATTATTAATAAATATGTATTTATTTCCGTATTTATTTATTTGTTTTGCATTTGCATGAGAATTTGGGGGAAAATGTGTCAATACAATAAAGTGAATGGTCTTCGGTGTTTCTACAGATTATGGTGAGAAGGTGAGTCTCTGTACCTGTGTGGCAGGTGCGCTGGAGGACAGGTGTGGGCCGTCTGTGATGCGAGCGGCGGCGCGTGGGTCCGAGGAGCTGATGAGCACAGGTGCGCTGATCTCCATCGAGTGCCGGTTGTTTCCCAGCACCTGCGCCGAGCGCTGCGTCATGCTGAGCGCCGTGAACGAGTGCCGCTTCTTAGCGTTCTTCTTCCCCTCCGCGTGTCTGTGCGCGCCGTTCCCGTTACAGCTGACGGCTTCTGCGCTCGCCGATGATTTGTCCATCTCCATCAGCTGCTTCGCCGTTTCATTCAGCTGAGGACAAACAATGACATCCACACGGTTGGTTTATAATACTTACACAGGGCTGCCGACTTCTGAGTCCAACTTGGAGTGAGAAGTCACACAGCAGGTTGGTGGTGGTGGGGGGGTGGTTTGATTTGTTTAATATATATATATATATTGGTGCTGGCAAACGATTAATCGCATCCAAAATAAAAGTTTTTGTTTACATAATATGTGTGTGTGTTCTGTGTATATTTATTACGTATACATAAATACACACACATGCATGTATATATTTAAGAAAAATATGTTATGTTTATATATTAAATATATGTATATATAATATGAATTGTATGAATATAAATATTTACATGTAAATATTTTCTAAATATATACTGTATGTGTGTGTATTTATATATACATAATAAATATACACAGAACACACACATATATTATGTAAACAAAAACTTTTATTTTGGATGAGATTAATCGCAAAACACAGACACACACACTCTCACACACATACACACGCACACACACACACACACACAGAGAGAAAGAGACAGAGACACACAGAAAGAGAGACACACACACACACACACACACACACACAGAGAGAGACACACACACACACAGAGAGAGAGAGAGAGACACAGACACACACACACACACACACATAGAGAGAGAGAGACACACACACACACACAGACAGAGAGAGAGAGACACACAGACACACACACACACACACACACACACAGAGAGAGAGAAAGAGACACACATACACACGCACACACACACACACACACACACACAGAGAGACACACACACCCTCTCACACACACACACACACCCTCTCTCACACACACACACACACACACACACACACACACACACACACACACAGAGAGAGACACACACACCCTCTCACACACACACACTCTCTCTCACACACACACACACCCTCTCTCACACACACTCTCTCTCACACACACACACACACACACACACACACACACACACACACATGAGGAATCTTTCAGAATTACTAAATCAATTATTTAGTCTGATTTAGTCTGTCTGAATTAATAATGTCCTACACTGCATCATCAACACAAACATCCCATTATGCTGATTATGAAGCGTCTGCAGTAAATCAAACATCAGGATGAGATCAACTTAGATTTTATTCTTCATAATTATGTTTGATCTTTTCTCAAATTATACTTTTCTTCTAGATCCTGTTTTATCTTTTCCCCCAAAAAAATATTTCATAATTCTGTTTATTTTATCCCAACTTCTGTTTTTTCTACATATTTTTAAATATGTATTTTTTCCAATTATTTTTCCCCATTCGGTTTTATTTTATTGGATTCCATTTGAATGGTTAAATTCAATTATAGTAATCACAAAGCAGGTCTAATTAAATCAAATCATGAAATAAACAATGTATCAACATTTTATTAAAAGTTTAATAAAAATTGGATTTTAAAACCATATAAAATTAATTATATTTTTTTCCTAAATTCGTTTTTTTTCTCTGTTTTCCATTTTATTCTCAGGATTTCATTTTAATTGTTTAATTACATTTCAATAATAAACAGCACATTAAAGCATTTGAATGAATAAAACTTACTATTAATTATCAAAATTTGCACAATAATAATTCCCGATATATATATATTTTTTTTTTAAATTCTGTGTTGTCTGTTTTAGTTTTTCTAGATTTAAAGCTCAATCCAAATGTATCATCAAAAACATCAGTAATCAAATATTAAAAGTTGAATTAATCTTTTAGAATGTTATGAAAGAAAATGTAACAATCGCTTTTATAATAACCAAACAATGTGCTTCATAATTTGTCCAATCAAACACATGTTTAGTAACATTGATCAATTAGCCAGTCTTTTCTGTATCCTCCTAAAGCCAATGACATCATCTGACAGGAAGTGACATCATTTTGGTGGGAAATCAGAGTCAATGGATTTGATTAGTGCTGTGTTGTTTTGCTTCACTTAACAGGACTTACATTTACTTATATTTGACTGCTGGTATGTGACGAATACAAATCTTGAAATCATTATGGCAAATATAAAAATGACAGCAACAATATGCAAACCGACTAAACTGATGTTTTGATGAATATAAACACAAACAAACAGATCAAAAGTGACTCGAGCCCTTTGTTTCAACTCACAGTCCTGGTTCATAAATATGCTAATAATATGCAAATAGCATGTAAATGAGGCAGATTGATGGACCCCAGAGACGGGTCTTCTGAAGGTCATGGTATTATTACTCTGACACGAGGTGGTCAGACATCACAATCACTAGCTATGTGTCCACCTCTAATAGATGCAAAAATGTGCATAAATTCAAAAAATGCACATAAAAACATATGCACACAATTGTTTTATCCGATCAGAAAAACTGCGCATAAACTACAATGGAAGCACATTTTCCGAATAAAATGCATATCAAAAAGTCTGATCTCGTTGCACAGCATCTTATTAAAAAGCTGATTTAATAAAAAAAAAATATTGACCCTTATGTTTAATTTTGTGCTCCGGGGTCACATATATATGAAAATTATTATATTCCGTGGCTTTTCTTAGTGATATTTAGTGCCAGTTTATCAGGAAGTGACGAATTTGTTATCTTTGACTCGTTGGATGGAAACGGTGCTTTACTCGCAAATGTTTTATGCAATATTCCAGTTTTGCGCATAAGTTACATTCGCATATGTTTATGGAAACATAGTTAGTGATAGAGAGAGAAACGTGCACTGACGTCTCCCGTGCATTTGTGGAAATAACCGTAATGATCATGTGATGAGTGAAGCGCGTGTTGTTTCTGGCGGGGCGTGTTACTCTCGGTCTCCGGTTCGTTCGGCTCCTGGCGCGCGGGAGCTCGTTAGCGCAGCCGTGAACTTTGAAATGTTCTTAATATAGGTCAAGCTCCGGCTTCAGACGCCTCGCCGCGTGCAAGGTGCTGCTAATTGTGCCAATAATAGAGCCCATCGCGAGGTGTAATTACGGCACGGGAACACGACAAAAAGAAAATCACAAAGCGGAATAATGACAGGCTGTAACACGCGCACCGAAATAACTCACAGCGAGGCGCACGAGCGCGATCTGAGCGAATAAAGCATGCGCTATCAGCAGCTGTTTGTGAGAACTCTGTTTTAACATGAAGACTTCATGTGATTGAGAGAGAGTGTGTGTGTAAGTGCGCGCGTGTGTGTGTGTGAGAGAGAGGAGTGTGTGTGAGAGAGAGGAGTGTGTGTGTGTATAAATGCGTGTGTGTTAGTGTGTATAAGCGTGTGCATGTGTGTGTGTGTGTGAGGGAGAGAGAGAGAGTGAGTGTGTGTGTGTGTGTATAAATGTGTGTTAGTGTGTATAAGCGTGTGCATGTGTGTGTGTGTGTGAGGGAGAGAGAGAGCGTGAGTGTGTGTGTGTGTATAAATGCGTGTGTGTGTTAGTGTGTATAAGCGTGTGTGTGAGGGAGAGAGAGAGTGTGTGTATAAGTGCATGCTTGTGAGTGTGTGTGTGTGTGTGTATGTGTGTGTGTGAGAGAGAGTGTGTATAAGTGCATGTGTGTATAAATGTGTGTGTGTGAGGGAGAGAGAGAGTGTGTGTGTGTGTGTGTGTCTGTGTGTGTTAGTGTGCATGTGTGAGAGAGAGAGAGAGAGACGTGTGTGTGTGTGTGTGTGTAAACGTGTATAAGAGTGTGTGTGTGAGTATAAGTGTGTTTGTGTGTGTGTTTGAGTGAGATTGTGTATAAGTGTGTGCATATATGTATATGGGTGTGTGCGTGCGTGCTTTTGTGTGTGTGTGTGTGTGTGTGTGTGTGTTTTATGAAGTCGTAAACGGGTTTTAGAACGATTTGTATTGCAACTAAATTGTCAAGAAATTTAAGCACATTTTCCCTGCATTCTCATTCCTGTAATGCAAAGATAAACAAACAAACATGTTAATAAATTATATGTAAAAATTGTATACATTTATTTTAGTTTTCTCTATTTTCAGCTTCATAATCGTCATGCATTTTCTTTACGATCAAGCTCCAGTAATTTCCCAGCATTCCTTGTGAGAAGTGAGAAGTTACCGGATTAGATCAAGCCAAGCAGCTCGATCACATCACTTACATCATTAAAACACGGGCGTGATTGAGCTTCATCCCAGCGTGAGACACGAGGACAGACTTTAAATGAGAAAAACGATAAACATCATTTATTTTCCCATTTTCATCCGGTGTTCACGGGGGGCAGAGGAGATTGAGTTCCTGCACTCGTGTGCATGCACTAATCAATCTGACAGAAACACATGAATTATGAGCCAAATGAGCAAAACTCAGCTGATGAGTTTGAGAAGAAATCAAGCACAGGCAACAGCTAATGATCAGAGAGCGAACAACTAAAGGAACTGTTGACCCAGAAATGAAGATTTGCTGAAAATATGCTCAACCTCAGTTCATCAGAGATCAGGATGAGTTTGTTTCTTCATCAGTGTCTCAGCAATGGATGCTCTGCAGTGAATGGGTGCCGTCAGAATGAGAGTCTGATAAAAACATCACAACAATCCACAGTCCATCAGTTAACATCAAAAGCTGAAACAAATCCAGCATTATTCTCCAGATCTTAACTGATGAACTGTGGATTATTGTGATGTTTTTATCAGACTCTCATTCTGACGGCACCCATTCACTGCAGAGCATCCATTGCTGTCAAACTCTCAGACCTCGGCTTAAACACTTCACTCTGTGACTGGATTCAAGATTTCCTCACCGCCAGACCTCAAGTGGTGAAAGTCGGCCAGTTCACCTCCAACTCCATCACCCTGAATGTAGGAGCCCCGCAGGGCTGTGTCCTGAGCCCCCTGCTATACTCTCTCTACACCCATGACTGTGTGTCCTCTCACAGCTCCACTTCAATCGTTAAATTTGCGGATGATACTGTGGTTCTGGGCCTCATTAACAACGATGATGAGACTGCATACTTGGATGAGGTGGAGAGACTTACATCATGGTGCCAGGACAACTGCCTCTCTCTGAACGTGAGCAAAACTAAGGAGCTGATCGTGGACTTCAGGAAGAGACAGCAGCAGCCCTACACTCCTCTTATGATCAGTGGGACCCCTGTGGAGAGGGTGAGCTGCTTCAAGTACCTCGGAGTAAACATCTCCGAGGACCTAACTTGGACTACACACATTCAGACTCAGGTTAAGAAAGCCAGGCAAAGACTGTACCATCTGCGACAGCTGAGGAAATTCAGGGTCTCACGAGCTATCCTGAAAACTTTCTATTCAGGGGCCATAGAAAGTGTTCTGACTCAGTGCATCTCAGTGTGGTATAATAATGCCACAAACCAGGACTGCAAAGCTCTGCAGAGAGTCGTGCGTTTAGCTGAGCGCATCTCAGGGTCTGCTCTTCCCTCTCTGCAGGACATCTACCTCAAACGCTGCAAAAGCAGAGCTGCTAAAATCATCAAAGACTCGACTCACCCCGGTAACCATCTTTTCTGTTTACTGCCATCTAGCAAGCGCTTCAGGAGCATGATGGCAAAAACTGAGAGACTGAGGAGGAGCTTCTTCCCTCAGGCCATCAGGCTCCTAAACTCAAACCCAGCGCTCTGAATCGACACACCTGCTTCACACCGTCTCCAACCTGCACAAGTGGCTCGTTATATTTAATAATTAATTATCTGTATGCAACTCAACCATGAAACTCTAAAGCAGCCGACATAAATGCAGCAGTCTAATGTGTTTCTTCAGTTTTATTATATTTAAAGTAAAGCCTTTAACACACACACACACACACACACTCTCACTCTCACTCTCTCACACACACACACACACACACACACACACACACACACACACTCTCTCTCTCTCTCTCACACACACACTCTCTCTCTCTCTCTCTCTCTCTCTCACACACACACACACACACACACACACACACACACACACACACACACACACAACTCTCTCTCTCACCCACACACACACAAACTCTCTCTCTCTGTCTCTCTCTCTCTCTCTCTCTCTCTCACACACACACACACTCTCACACACACACTCTCTCTCTCTCTCTCTCTCACACACACACACACTCAAGTGCACTTACCTCCACGTATAAGATAGGAAAAATCCCGATCTTATCTCCCAGCATGCCTTCTGCCCAGTTGTCGTCCACTCTTCGTATGACGGTGAGAATATCGTCCTAAAACAGAAGAAACGCAGTAAATACACACACTTTCTCTGTTTAATTCCAGCGCTGTAGAAATGAATTGACAAGAGTCCTTGAGAGAATAAACACAGCTTAATCACATCCTCATATGAGTCACATTTTAATATTCAGAACAGAGTGAGAAATAAATCATACACTGCATATCATATTCTCAGATTTATATGAGCAGTGCAATGTGTATAGAGAAATAGACGTGTATATGGACGATTGTTTACGCCACGGAAAATCACAAGGACTTTTTTTCTCATAATTGCAAATTGTTTATTGTATTTATATAGCACATGTAAAACCACCTGAGGTCGACCAAAGTGCTTTACATGGCATAGTAAACAACAAGATATAAAATAATGAATCAAAATGACATCACAAAGAAAAACCATAACATAAAACACTTCTTAAGTCGTTTCAAATCGATCAAGGAGGTGAGATTTAAGCATAGCTTTAAAGATAGATAATGAAGAAGTTGTTCAGACGCAGCCAGGAGATCTGCAAAAGCTCGAGCGCCACGGTGCTTTAGTTTATGAATTGATCAAATTCATAAAAACCTATGCGGTTTGTGTGGGTGCAGCATTATGAAGTGCTTTAGAAACCAACGTTAAGATTTTGTATTCCTGGCCGCTGCATTTTAAACCAATTGCAATGATATACGACTGATTTATCCCATAGTACAGCACATGTCAATACTCTAACTGAGATGTAACAAATGCATGAATTACTTTTTCAAATGTCTGTGTTGAAAGGAGAGTTTTAACTTTATCCAGAAGGCAGAGATGAAAGAAACATAACTTGACCAAGCTATTTAACTTAAGACTGGAGTCAAATAAAGCACCCAGGTTCTTTACACAGAGTAATCCACTGGGCAAGATAACCAAGATCAAGGTTATAAGCTATTATTCAGATCAATTCTGACTCGATTCAATAACAGTTGAAGTTCATAAACCAAACTGATTGAACATGATTCTGAACCTCAGCATCTGTAAGGCGTTAATATCTGTATCTTTATGAATGTGCCTCGGTTTATGATCATACCGAAGCCAAAGCGACTCAATCAAGAGTCTGTTAACGAGTGTTTTAGCATGCAGATGCTCGTCTGCCTCTCATCCGTCCATGAAAGGACTTTCTTGTCTGTGCTTCCAGAACTCATCTTTCCGGATCCTGCGTCTGGAGGACAGAAGCCGCTTGTGCAGTAATGCATTCAGACGTCTGCGCGACTGCGAGACGCAGGCGATGTGAGGAACATACAGAGCACAGAATGTACTTCACACGGAAACAAACCTGAATGACTTGCTGTGTTTTGTCCATACAATAAAAGTCAATGCGGACAAAAGTATATGAATCTTATGGATCCTAGTATATTTACATTTATGCATTTACCTGATGCTTTTATTCAAAGCTACATAAACTAACGACTGAGTAAAATATACTTAAGTATTGCACGGTAAAATAATTAAGTAGAAATTACTCATCACGTTAAATGTACTTATTTCCTTTGCTAATTTTAGATAACTTAGTTTAAGTAGATTTACTTAATTCCGTAATTAATTTTACTTAAAAAAGATGCGTGCAAAAACTAAAAATTAAGTCAATTTAACTTCTTATTTGTTTCAGTGCACACAAATATGAATGTTTTCAACATTGATAATAATCAGAAATGTTTCTCGAGCATGATTTATTTTTATTTAGTTATTTATTTAGTTATTTAGCAGACGCTTTTATCCAAATGAGGACATTATAGACGCAATCATAACCAACAAAAGAGCAACAAATGCATGTGCCATTACAAGTCCTGGTTAGCCCAACGCAGTACACGTAGAAAGTTTATTTATTAAATTTATTTATTTTTTAAGAAAAGGAGTATATAGAATATAAAGAAACCTAGTGTTAGTTTTACAAGAAAAGCTAGCAGTTAGAGAATAAATATGCATTTGATAGAGGGTCAAATGTGTGTTTTTTTAAATAAAA
>CM049874.1:512500-525000 GCA_027474115.1 Schizopygopsis malacanthus | reverse complement strand
CTTGTGTGTGTGTGTGTGTGTGTGTGTGTGTGTGTGCGTGCGTGCGTGTGCGCGTGTGTGTGTCTGTGCGCATGCACGTGTGTATGTGTCTTAGAGGCTGACATTTTTTCGGGAATCCCGCGGGATGGGAAACAAAATCGCTACGGTGATTGGGACGGGAGAGGAAAACATTTAATCGGGAGTGGGCGGGACCGGGAATAGTACATGATACCCACACTTTACACACAAATATACCTTTTAAATAAATAAACTGTATATTTTAATTCTGAACTCAATTCTAGTTGCCCTGTCTCTGTATGCTCTCTCCTGTTTGCTTTGTGTGGCTGGTTAGAGTGAATGACGCAGTCCGTGATGGACAGATTGTTAACGGCTGGTCTAATGGTAATACACTCGGGCAGGACATCCAAACGCTCACACTATCATTCATCAACCTCAAATATGTCTTTTCATCTGAAAGATGTATGTAGTAGCAACTTTACATGGCACACTCACATATGATGTTACACACTAGAGAAATGTGCGCTATTGAAGTGTTTGTGTGGAAGCGCGTTTGCGCAGGACATGCTCCGGTGCGCTCACTTGCTCTTAAAATCTCCGTCATTCTTGGTCATACAGATAAAAGTAGCCTACTACATCTTTCGAATCTTAATGACTCTACGTTTATTTGTGTGCACTCAGAATAACAACGAAACGTTGCGCTTTTAAGCAAACAGGATGCGCTTTAGGTCTCATGTGAACTTGAGAGAGAAACTTCGAAACTTTATAGATATATAAAAATATATCTATAGAGAAATAAAAAAATGTATAAAAAATACCACACATAAAATAAAGTGGTATATATGGGATGATATAAAAAATGTGTGCATGTTATGTGGTTTATGAGGACAGTTCAATTTGTATAATAACTAAAAAACGACATTTTGGGTTTAACATTATTCAACAAGAGAAGGTGGCACGCTGTGATCTGTACTATATTTTTACTGTAACCAGATAAAAAAAAAAAAAAAAAAAAAAAAAAAAAAAACGCTTATAAATCATACAGAGTGAGTTTTTTTGAGGAAAAATAGATTTATGAGGACAACCGTCTTCAGTGTGAGGGCCCAAGTAATTTAAAACGCTTATAAATCATAGGTGTAGGTAGGTTAGGGCAATAGTGAGTTCATACAGTTTGTACAGTATAAAAACCATTACGCCTATGGAGAATAGAAATGCACCCGTAAACCATAAAAAACCAACTGTGTGTGTGTAAGTGTGTGTGTGTGTTGTGTGTGTAGTGTGCAAATGCACATACAGTGTGTACAGTATAAAAACCATCTGTGTCTTGTGTGTGTATGGAGTGTCCCCGTAAACCATAAAAACCAACATGTGTGTGTGTGTGTGTGTGTGTGAGTTGGTGTGTGACTTGGGGAGGAACCGGGCTCAGTTCTCGTTTGGCCAAACGATACGTATTTTTAATGGATTTATGGCACATTCTTCATTAAACGCTCGTTCTTCTGTGACCGCGATATTTACTGCCGCTGCGCCACAGAAACACACACTAAACACATCACCGATGATGACGAGCTCGAGCCCCGGAGCGTACACACACACACACACACACACGCGTACGCGTGAGCGCGAACTCGAACGCACACACACACACACACACACACACACACACACACACCACTGTAATGAGATGAGAACAAACAGCAGCTGAGGGAGCGTTAGATCACACCGGACCGAACCGGACCTCCATCTTTATCCTCTCTGAGTTTGGCCAGTAATTACAGCGGTGGCCAGAGTGATCAGAACACTAGTGTTTAGTTTAGCGCCTGGGTGCCTAACTAGTCCTCTAGTCCTCTAAATTAAATCTTAATTAAAAAAAGAAAATTGCCCCGTATAACTGGTTTTGTGCTCCAGGGTCACATATATGTCAAAAGATAAAGAGAAATTTGATTTATCATATCATGAGCCCTTTATTGACACAACAGTTCAAACGACTGATAGTTACTGCAGTAATATGATATTCATACTGCCAGATATTTTCAAGATGATGAATGAGAATATAGATCAGACGAGCTGCTCTAGATACAGATCACCTTGACCTAAATAAAGCTCTGCAAACACAACTATACCTGCAGCTCAGACTCGACACGTCCACATCTGCTTTACTGCAAAACCGTGAAATATGAATCCATTTAAAATAGAAGTCAAATATAATGTATTACTGTGATCAAAGCTGCATTTAATCATTCTAATATGATGATTTGCTGATTAAGATTTTTTTGTGGAAACAGTAACACACTTTTTTAGGTAAGTATGAAACATTAAAAAAATATATATATACTTTTATTCATAAAACAAAGGACGCATTAAATGAATCAAAAGTGACATTAATAATGTTACAAATGTTACAAATAAACACTGGTCTTTTGAGCTTTCTATTCATCTGTGAACACCGTGAAAAATTTTTTAATGTATTATGTTTCCATAAAAATATTGTGCAGCACGACTGTTTTCAACATTGATAATAATCAGAAATGTTTCTTGATCAGCATATTATTATGATTTCTGAAGATCATGTGACACTGAAGACTGAGTAATGATGCTGAAAATACAGCTTTGATCACAGAAATAAATTACAGTTTAATAGATATTCACATAGAAAACAGCTGTTTTACATTATTATAATATTTCACAATTTTAACTTTATGTTTGATTTTGTAATTATTTCAAAACTTTTTACAATAGCGTATTAATAATACATTTAAATAATAAAGTAATATACATTACATATGTCTATTTATGTCCACTTTGACATTCAAGTGATGTTCACTACTGTGTGTGTGTGTGTGTGTGTGTGTGTGTGTGTGTTCACGCTGTTTGTGTTCACGTGTGTGTTCACTGTGTGTGTGTGTGGTGGTTCACTGTTTCACTGTGTGTGTGTGTGTGTGTGTGTTCACTGCTGTGTGTGTGTGTGTTCACTGTGTGTGTGTGTGTGTTCACTGTGTGTGTGTTCACTGTGTGTTCACTGTGTGCGTGTGTTCACTGTGTGTGTGTGTCCACTGTGTGTGTGTGTGTTCTGTGTGTTTCACGGTGTGGTGTGTGTGTGTGTGGGGTGTGTGTTGTGTTCACGGTGTGTGTGTTCTTGAACCTGAACCTTCACTGTGTGTGTTCACTGTGTGTGGGTGTGTGTGTGTGTGTGTTTCACTGCGTGTGTGTGTGTGTGTGTGTGTGTGTGTGTGGTGTGTGTGTGTGTGGTGTGTTCACTGCTGTGTGTGTTCGTCTGTGTTGTGTGTTCGGTGTGTGTCCTTGACTGCTGTGTGTGTGTGTGTTCACTGCTTGTGTGTGATGGTTCACTGCTTTGTTTTGGTGTGTGTGTGTGGTGTGTGTGTGGCCAAGTATGGTCCTTCACACACACACACACACACACACACACATAGCAGTGAACACACATACACACAGCAATTTGTGAACACACACACACACAGCAGTGAACACACACACACACAGCAGTGAACACACACACATTTAACACCATCCAGCAGTGAACACACACACGCAAGCAGTGACACACACACACACAAACACACACACACAGCAGTGAACACACACACACACACACACAGTGAACACACACACACCGTGAACACACACCCGGAGTAGTGGGCACTCAATCCTGCAGCGCCTGGGGAGCAGTTGGGGGTTCGGTCTTGTTCAAGGGCACCTCAGTCGTGGTATTGAATGTGGAGAGAGCGCTGTACATCACCCCCCCACCCCCCCACCTACAATTCCTGCCGGAACTAGCAACCTTTGGATTACAGGTCCGACTCTCTAACCATTAGGCCACGACTTCCCCTAACATCTTACTGTATTTAAATAAGCTCATTCAACTATAAAAACATAAAATTTAAAACTCAAGTTTTTAAATCATGATTCCTGTTTCCATGGCAACAGCATCTCTTCTGGATCGGATTATGGGTTGTTTAGTTCTTCATCAGGAATTCAGCAACTAAACGATTCCCCACAAATAAAGATATGAGCTCGTTTCTGATGTTACGGAAACACAAGCTCGATGAACGTCCAAGTCAGACGGATCATACGGCACCTGTTCATTAACGAGCGTCAGCTGTGCTTCTCCAGCCACAGCCTCGTGTTTAATTACCAAGCCGTCAGTATATTTAGCCTGGATTAATTCAACACTTCATTACAACCTGTTGGCTGGTTTAATTGAGAGTCACTGGCTCTGATAGACTCTGAGTTCATACGACACGTGTTTCTGTTCTCGTTCACGGTGGATTAGCACTGAACGGGTCTGAAGAGAGAACGAAGGCTGATACTGAACCAACAGGAGAGCTGGAGAGGATTAGCTCAATTAATTACACTTTTAATATTAAGTTCATTAACTCACGCTTTTGTGGTTGGACTTTCTTTCCTCAAACGCAGAAGCATATTTTGTCCACAGTCCAAAGAATATTAATGCTGCTCTTTTACTTTTTCTTTCTTTTACACAATATTATGTTTATATATTTAACTCATGCAATATATGTACACTTATTTTTCGTAATATGTCGAAATATGTAAATAAACATGTTTATATTAATTATGGAATGATACATTCTGAAATAAAGAGATAGCATTGTTTTAAATAAATATAAACATATTTAACTTATGTACACTTATTTTTCATAAAATTATTTTTAAAGTAATAATTATGTAAATAAACATGTTTATATTAATTATGGAATAAGAAATTCTGAAATAAAGAGATAGCATACTTTTAAATAAATATAAACGTATTTAACTTATGCAATATATGTACACTTATTTTTCATAAAATTATTTTTGAAGTAATAAGTATGTAAATAAACATGTTTATATTAATTATGGAATAATACATTCTGAAATAAAGAGATACCATAAATATACACATGTATTTAAAATATGCTACCTCTTTTTCCTTCCATAAATGTATCTGAATATACATATATATATATATATGTAGTTTTTTTTAAATATAGTTTTATATACTTATTAATATTTATATTATATTATTTATATATATGTATATGTGAAAATGTTTTTATTATTATTGTTATTCTCCCAAAAAAATGTATTTAACTAAATTACATTATTTCTATATTTTGTGTATTTATGAACATAGTTATTATATATTATTTAATTTTTACTTGTATGGTTATGCTTTTAAAAACATAACAACATTGAATGGCTTATTCTACCACACTGGCTGCTGTTGCTGCACTGAAGGATCTGCTGTTGTTTTTCTTTGCTTTCTAAAGTTCCGAGGCACTGAAACATCCTTCAGTCTCCAGCGGTGGCTTCCAGGTGAATCGATAACCTGTCACTCCCAACATAACGGAGAGGATTGACCAGCCGTCCCACACGAAGAGAGCACAAACGGAGCCCATTCTTCTTGTTCAAGCCAACATGTTGTAACACAGAAGGTCTGATGATGAGACTCTGTGACTATAATGTTCACAATTACAGAGAGAACCTGTCTATAAATCTGCTCAAACATCAATGCTTCTAGATCAGTAGCAATGCCACAATCCAAAACTACTGTCCTAAACACAAATAATAACATGCAGTAAATAATACAAAATCAGGACAGTAAAATAAACAGACTTATTAACATTAAAGGCAGGACGACGGTGAATAAGGTGCAAAAATTAGCTTATAGATATCACCACACATCCACAGTTTTAACTAATCACAGTAATTATTTTGGGTTACACTTTATTTTAAGCTGTCCTTGTTACAGTATAATTATTCATTTAAGTAACATTAATTAACTACATGTACTTATTATGGTTAACGTTAGGATTTGGGTTTGGTTTATGGTTAGTTGCATGTAATTATGCATCATTTATTGTTATTATAATAGTAAGTACATGTAACACTGTTGTGTTACTTTATATAATTTTAATTTTTATTATTTTGCACTGTCCACTGAGCGGACCTGATTCGATTACATTTCACTTCTAATTATACCCTGTATAATTTATTATGTGACAAATAAAGAAACCTTGAACATCACAACAAGTTTTCTGAAATGTTAGATTTAAATGTGCACTAATTTGCATATATTTCCAGAACAAAAATCTGAGCATTTGATGAAGCCAGGTTAAAAAATTATGTTAAAGAGTTGAAACTCCATAAATCATAAAATTACATAAATCGGTGTGAATGAAATGAACAAACCCCTCAGTAAACCCCTTCAGAATATAGATAGAAATACATATGCTAAGTTTGGTGGATGTAAGTGTTTCTGAAGTGAAGAAACAAACTTATTTTGTGAAAATGAGCTTTAAAGATATATACCATAAATTAAATATACAGACGCAAATAGATAAAGTTGAATAATAAAACCAAGTGAATGATATATGAACAAACCTCTCAGTAAAACCCTTCAGAATACAGATAATAATAACACTTTAAAAATTGGTATTTGTAAGTGCTGTTGAAGTGGATTTTTTTTTTTAAGATATGAATTGTAACTGAAATCTACAGACGCAAATCGATAAAGTGTAATAATAAAACCAATGTTAATGATATCAACAAACCCTTCTATAAAAACCTTCAGAATATAGATGGGAATAGAACTGTAAGTTTTTGTGCATGTAAGTGCAGCTGAAGTAGGAGATAAAACTCATTTTGAGAAAACGACATGAAATCTGCAGATGCATGTAGATAACGTGTAATACTAAAAGGAGGTGAATTATATAAACAAACCCTTCTATAAAAACCTTCAGGATATAGATAGGAATAAAGCTGTAAAATTTGGTGCATGTAAGTGCAGCTGACGTGGAGATAAAACTCATTTTGAGAAAACGGCCTTTAAAGATATGGATTGGATTGGATCTACAGAAGCAAATGGATAAAGTGCAATACAATAAACACTTAAATGTGTATTTTGGATGATTTATTTTCACTAGTCTAAAAGAAGACATGTTATGAAGCAAAATAGACTTAAATCTCAAAACTGACAATTTAACTTAAAGTTCCACATACAGTATTTCAGCACAAATTCATCTGTTACTTGGTAGATTCAGATGAAAACTTGGACATGGTCAGTCATTCAGATGTTGGTCACTACTTGAGTCCTGAAGTAAAACCAGTTGAGGACCAATTATCTAGATAAGAGCACTGAGAAGAACTTGTGTGGTATTCTGTAACAACTGTGAGTTATTCTGGCAGTGATCAGATGAGATGAGAAATGTAGGAGCGAGAGAGAGAGAGAGAGAGAGAGAGAGAGAGAGAGAAAGAGAGAGAGAGAGAGAGAGACAGAGACAGAGACAGAGACAGAGAGAGAGAGAGAGAGAGACAGAGAGAGAGAGAGAGAGAGAGAGAGAGAGAGAGACTTCAGCGTTAGATCTTGAGACACACTAAAGTGACTTATGACTGTCAGACTGAGCCAGAAGATGTGCTAACACTTAGTTCTGCTGGGAATAGAGCTCAATCAAACAGCCAAAATTACGACTTTACAGTGTTCCACGTCTTCTCATTGTCTATTCAATGTGAAATGGGTTCAAATTAATATTCAACAAAATCCAGTAGAAATCTAATTAATCTAATTAAAAGTAACAAATCAAGGCATGTTTTCCCATAATAAAAAGGGGAATGATTTTTTTTTTTTTGTGCACACATGTACAGTAACAGTGATAAAAAGTAATATTTACCTAGATTATATTCCAATTTTATAATCACTAAAAACGAAAAATTATTTTTTACAATTTTATGCACATTAATAGTAATGAAAAAAAATTAAAGATGTATTTTTATAAATAAATAAAAATTAATATTTTTTTTATTTTTTAATTTTGTAAATCACGTTGTAAATAAGTCTGTAAACACACTGAGTTATTAGTCGTTGGCAAAAATCTAATGGATAGAGCACTTGAAACCCGAGAAAATGTAACCCAAAAAAAGGTTGTTTCGAATAAGTCCCGGCTCCGACAGGAAGTCAGTAAACACACTGTAATAGCAATAAAAAACATTATTTACCTAGACGCATTCTTGCAAAAAATCTGACAAATTCACTAAAAATGGAGAGTTAATTTTAATAATTTGGGGACATTAAAATGCAGAGTTAATTTTAATACATTTCACTCCTCATTATACTCTGTATAATTGTGTATGTGACAAATAAAGCTCATTTAGCTTAATTTGTCATTTGTACACTGTAATAGCAATAAAAAACAAGAAAATACAATTTCAGTCTTTCAAAATGTAATGTTTTATTTAAATGCATTATTTGCTATTTCATTGTATTTGTTTGTGATGTTTACTAACAGTTTCTGAGTGAAAATTGTTTCTACGCAAAGTTTTTTAATCAGTGTGAAATGGCTTCATTCACACTGACTTCAATGGCGTTCAGGTCGAGCGCTGAGGTTGCTTTACGTCATTAAATCTGATGGTGTGCAAATAAACATTCATGTTGCTTTCCGTTTACAGGTGGTTTGGGTTAATAAAGCAGGAGGCAATTAACAAAGCAAACCTCAACAGCATCTCAGTGGCTATAAAACCTATAGAATTTGAATTTTAACCAGTCTGACCATAAAAGCCCAAGTCAAACGTACTGCTGGATTTATGGATTTAAATAGCATATAAAATTTCCATGCACCTGTGTCATTTCTGTATGACTATGTGCATCACATTAAGTTTATTTGTTTATGTTAAAACGGTGTAATACAAATGCATTTTATATGCACATGAACTTTAAATTGAAGCATTAATATTGTTTTGAGTGCAGAAGAATGTGAGGTAAAATCACTAACACACGAGCTCTGCTGGTTTAATCAGCAGACAGTGATTCAGAAGTGAACGCATTTTGACCCGTCCGCTGCGTCTCACGCGTTTGACAGATCCACTGCGTCTCCGGCGAGCGCTGCACTCGACGGCTCTCCGGAGAGAAGCACCAGCTGGCTGCTCCATTATTCATGGGCGTCACTGAATCTGGGTTCGGGTGAGCGAGAAACACTCAAGAACAAGCACACAAACACTACAAACACAAGCAAAATAAACACTCACTTCTGACTTCGGTCTCTAAAAACACTCCTGCTGGGTTCAAACACTGGCTTTAACTTCTGTGCCGCGGGGCAGACTGACTCACTTTGCAGTTTGGGGAAAATCAGCACTATGAAATAAACTAAAGATTCATGTAAAAACAGAAAACCTCTATTTTAGCTTCTCAGAGACTTAAAATGTAAAATATGTGAGATAAGCGTAATAATTCCCTATTTTTATTGTGATATTTCTACTCTGTTGGGGTGAATTTGACCTATATTGTTATGCCCAAAATGATCTGCATCAATACTTGTTCAAATGTATGTATTTATTATTTTAGTCATGTAGCAGGGTTATTATATTTATATTATAAAATAAAATACAAGGCATAAATGTGTGCTACCCAAATAAAAAAGTACTTTATTTCAGCTAGACCAGGGGCTTCTCCTGTTTCCACCAAGGCAGTAATTGTTTCTCATTTTGTGTTTACATTTAGTTTTAATTGTAGTAAAATATCTTAAACTTCTTAAAAATAAATTTTCCCTGAAAAACCCGGCGCTAAAAAACGTCACGTCTGAAAAAACTAAATTTGTAGACCATTTCAAAAAATACACACAGGTTCGAAATGATTGAAATTTCTTTTTACAAAAAAGCGCATTTACATTTAAGTAAATATGAAAATAAAACACACAAATAAACTAGAGTCTTTAAGATAAAATAGTATCGAAGATGTATTAGGCACTTTTATCTGTAACACAAAACAACCTTAGACGAGATTTTGAAGAGCAAGTGTGAATTTTCGCACCGAGCCTGATTCAAACGCGCTTCCACACAAACACTTCAATTTTTAATAACTTTAAGTCTTACATTTCATAAGTTCTTGTGTATTTTATATTTTATTCTGTGACAAACAACAATTAAGGTTTTCTGTATTTCACCTGATATGTTAATGTTTTTTAAAACCAATGAGGGTCAATGGGGGAGTCTATATGACCATAACAAAACTCGCCCAGCCTTTCCAAAACACATCTATGCGTCAATGATAGGTGAGTGTTGGATTGTCCTGCCCGATTGTATTACCAAAGACCAGCCGTAAAATAACGGACTAGGCTCTAGTTCGAATCGTTCTCGCCCCTAAGAAGAAATAAATAATAAAATCACACATTATATACATCCCGTCAGTGAAAGTCCTATTTAACACTCCCAACCCAACTTTGTAATTAACGCTATTTTTTTTATCGCTTTGACGCACAAGCTGGCCCACCACTATTATTATATTTATATTATAAAATAAAATACAAATAAAATACTTTATTTCAGTCGTTTTCTCAAAAGTAGTAAAATATCACTAAATAAAAAAATATATAAAAAACTAAACTGAATAAATAAAAAAACTTAAATGTGACTTGACTTAACATTTAAGAAATATGAAAATAAAACTAATCAAATGAACCAGTATTTCTATCAGTCACAAAACAACCGTGAAAATGTGAATTTTTCAAGTGAAAACAAGCTTTTGAATCAAATTTCATAGTTCTTGTGTACATAATTTAGTCACAACATTAAGGTTTTCAAAGTATGTTAATGTTTTTTAAAACCAATGTCAATGACTATTTAACAAAACTTGCCCAGCCTTTCCACTGCCTTTCCAAAACAAAATAAGAAATATACATCAAGAAAAATATTTTTCAAAACTTTGCACACAAGCGGTGCACATTAAATAAAAGTGACATGACCCAGAATATAAAATATCCACCAAATTTATTTTTGTACTGCCTTTCCAAAACACATCTATGAAACTTTGCATGCACATTCATGACCCAGAATATAAAATATCCACCAAATTTCAAGAAGAAATTAATAGTTTGAGCAGTATTTCTATCAGTCTGAAAATCAAGTGTTGGTTAAATTGCCTCAAACTCAACAGGAGAGTATACTATGAAAGAAGACGTTGCTCTAATCGTCCCGTTGTCGTCTCGTTACACATAAACACAAGCCAGTGCTGCTGAACTCATGACACTCTGGCCCTGGCTGCATTTCTTGGCAGCTTCGCTCGGCTTCCCGCCGCAATAGAAACTGGTTTTGGATTATGGGCTGAGAAACAGCCGCACTCTTGCATAAGTTTGTTTTGGATTGCCGTCCAAGACGGATGTTGTGTAAGTGTTTGGAAATCCTCGGAGTGACGCCAGCAGACTGGAGAAGCTCAGACGGGACGCGGCTGTCTGCGGTTGCTTCAAAACATCTTCAGCTCACCATAAATGCACAGAGATATTATATTAACAATGAACTTAATTCACTGATTGAAATCAAAGCTACACACACTGATTTTTAGCCACTATTCTTCAGTGTTATCTTTAAGTATTGTGAGCGTAATGTCCTTCTGAAAGTGGAGAAATCGGTTTGTATGCTTTTTTATGTATCCAAGCATCCTTAAAACAAGATAAATGTACTTAAGTAGAATAACAGCTCATGTTCCTCTGAATGATCAGATGCTGTTGGTTTATTAATGACAGTCTCATTAGACGCACCTGCTTTAGTTCTGCCCTCATGTTAAATATCACAGCTAATATGGGAAACTGACTCACAATAACATACAGTCATAACTTTAATTATTTCAATAAATATAAAAATTCAGTAAAAAAAGATTATAAATAAAAAATTATAAAATAATAAAGACTTAATTATTTAAATATATTTTAAAATAAAATAAAAATATTATAATAATTTATTATTGTTAGTATTTTTATTTCCGTTTATATAAAAAAAAAAACGAAATAATTATATCATATACATAATTTAATATTTTCAAATGTAATAATGAAAGTAAGTCATACTGGTTTGAATGACATTAGTGAGTAAATGATGACAGGGTGATCAATTTATGGCTGAACTACTCCTTTAAAATGTTTATCATTTTTCATATTGGTTCAAATTTAATTTCCTTTTAAGGACATTTTTGCACGTAAAATCACTGTGGTTTTGATGTATACAGTACGATGATTCCTGAAGCATCTGACAGGCGCAGACAGGAAAAACTCCATGATTCATGCCGTTTGTGAGTTTCAAATGCAGAACATTTCCACTGTCTCCACTTCAGTTTTACTGTACTATTACCACGGTAAAGTTTATAAAAGGTGATGATCAGGATTTAAAGCCTCTAGCGCACAGACAGCTTCTAAAGACAACTACTTTAAAAAATAAATAACCTACAGCCGTGTCTGTGTGTCACCCACAGCGTAATGATTCACTCAAACCTGATGATTCAAAGATGCTCTGAAATCCCATTCGACTCTAAATGTTTCATTTCAGCATCACGTTCAATCTATCCTGATAAGCGCTCGTCGTCACAGTTGTAAACACGACGGCTTTCTTCTTTCGTGAGGGGGTTTGGCGCCACGGCATCTTTGTTTCCAGGCGGGATGTTAAAGAACGCGACACACACGTCTCCCGGAAATCCTGTATAATTCAACCAATCCGACGACGACTTCGAC
>CM049874.1:415000-492500 GCA_027474115.1 Schizopygopsis malacanthus | reverse complement strand
CTTTTAACCCTCTAACTGAGACACACAAACCCTCTATTTAACCCTCTAACCGACCCACAAACACGCTTTTAACCCTCTAACCGACCCAAAAACACACTTTTAACTCTCTAACCGACCCACAAACATACATTTAACCCTCTAACAGACACACAAACACGCTTTTAACTCTCTAACCGACCCACAAACATACTTTTAACCCTCTAACTCAATTTATACAGAAATAAAACAAATCATATTAAATATAAATAATATATTAAAATGTATTAATTAATAAAAATAATATATTAAAATAAATAAGTATATAAATAAATAGTAGTTGTTATTATTATTATTAATAATAACAACAATAATAATGTTATATATTAATATTGAAGAAAACTTAAGAAAATAAGTATATGTTTAACTAAATATAATAATTATAATAATATTAAAATTATATTAATATAAGAATATACATATCACAATATAATAAATAAACAATGGTACATAATAATATTAATGAATAAAGATGTAATATTAAATAAATAAATATTACTATTATTCTATGTCACATGATCACCTCTGATGTTAGTGTTTAATACAGCTATTGCACGGAGCTCAGAATTATCCCAACTAAAAAGTAATATTTCACATCTATTTATTTATTTATTAGATAAATATCCGTGTAATATGCAGGATCATGTCCTGTCAGCTGCTCTGTGTCTAGGTTTGCTCAGCCTGTCAGAGTTTATTCAGCAATTATAATTGACTGACATAATAGCCGTACATAATCCTGCTTATCTGTACTTACAGTTTTTCTCAGTCGCTTTGGTGCATTTCTCAGATAAGAAATTACATTTTCAAAACTACTTGTTCAACCTCCACATCATCTAGTCACTGTTGCACATCATAAAAACAGTTTCTCATTCTTTTGAACAAATTGCGATTGCTTTGGTACATTCATGCAACCGATTATGTACATTTATCTGTGGTTTCCTACATTTCCAAACACACGATTAACCCTCTAACCGACCCACAAACACGATTTTAACCCTTAACCGACCCACAAACATGCTTTTAACCCTCTAACTGACCCACAGACATGCATTTAACCTTCTAACAGACCCACAAACACGACACGCTTTTAACCCTCTAACCGACCCACAAACACGCTTTTAACCCTCTAACCGACCCACAAACACACTTTTAACCCTCTAACCGACCCACAAACATACATTTAACCCTCTAACCGACCCACAAACACACTTTTAACCCTCTAACCGACCCACAAACACGCTTTTAACCCTCTAACCAACCCACAAACACACTTTTAACCCTCTAACCGACCCACAAACATTCATTTAACCTTCTAACAGACCCACAAACACGCGTTTAACCCTCTAACCGACCAACAAACACGCTTTTAACCCTCTAACCGACCCACAAACACGACACGCTTTTAACCCTCTAACCGACCCACAAACACGCTTTTAACCATCTAACCGATGCACAAACAAACGTTTAACCCTCTAACCGACCCACAAACACGACACGCTTTTAACCCTCTAACCGACCCACAAACACGCTTTTAACCCTCTAACCGACCCACAAACATACATTTAACCTTCTAACAGACCCACAAACACGCTTTTAACCCTCTAACCGACCCACAAACACGACACGCTTTTAACCCTCTAACCGACCAACAAACACGACACGCTTTTAACCCTCTAACCGACTCACAAACACGCTTTTAACCCTCTAATCGACCCACAAACACACGTTTAACCATCTAACCGACGCACAAACAAACGTTTAACCCTCTAACCGACCAACAAACACGACACGCTTTTAACCCTCTAACCGACTCACAAACACGCTTTTAACCCTCTAACCGACCCACAAACACACATTTAACCATCTAACCGACGCACAAACACACGTTTAACCCTCTAACCGACCAACAAACACGCTTTTAACCCTCTAACTGACACACAAACACGCTTTAAACCCTCTAACCGACCCACAACCCGCGTTTAACCCTCTAACCGACCCACAAACACGCTTTTAACCCTCCAACCGACCCACAAACACATTTAACCCTCTAACCGACCCACAAACACGCTTTTAACCCTCTAACCGTCCCACAAACATACATTTAACCTTCTAACAGACCCACAAACACGCCTTTAACCCTCTAACCAACCCACACACGCTTTTAACCCTCTAACCGACCCACACACGCTTTTAACCCTCTAACCGACCCACAAACACACTTTTAACCCTCTAACCGACCCACAAACACGCTTTTAACCCTCCAACCGTCCCACAAACATACATTTAACCTTCTAACAGACCCACAAACACGCTTTTAACCCTCTAACCGACCCACAAACACGACACGCTTTTAACCCTCTAACCGACCCACAAACACGCTTTTAACCCTCCAACCGACCCACAAACATACATACAACAGACCCACAAACACGCTTTTAACCCTCTAACCGACCAACAAACACGCTTTTAACCCTCTAACCGACCCACAAACACGACACGCTTTTAACCCTCTAACCGACCCAAACACGACACGCTTTTAACCCTCTAACCGACCCACAAACACACTATTAACCCTCTAACTGACCCACAAACACACGTTTAACCCTCTAACCGAGCCACAAAAACACATTTAACCCTCTAACCGACCCACAAAACCCGCATTTAACCCTCTAACCGACCCACAAACACACGCATTTAACCCTCTAACCGACCAACAAACACGACACGCTTTTAACTAACCGACCCACAAACACACGTTTAACCCTCTAACCGACCCACAAACACGCTTTTAACCCTCTAACCGACCCACAATCACACACGCTTTTAACCCTCTAATCGACCCACAAACACGCATTTAACCCTCTAACCGACCCACAAACAAGCAGTTTCTCATTCTTTTGAACAAATTGAGATTGCTTTGGTACATTTATCTGTGGTTTCCTACATTTTCAGTTGCTAATATCATGTTGCTCAAAATGTATTATATAGGTCTCTGTGCAATAGTCTTACCCCACAAAACATCCAGTCATTAGTTTATCGTGTAAGTCATTAAATGCAAAATGGTTGATCTAGTTGTCATAAACCGTCAAGCATATTTTCAACACATTTCTATTATAATTTTTGTAAATATGCCATGAATTGTGCAAGTAAATCTTGACTTTCACTAATGAATAGAATATAGATCAACCAATTATATACCAGTTCTCTGAAATAGCTCAAATGTGCATCTCATGAACCTTCAATTGGAAAGCATTTATAGACAGAGGACAACACAAGACTTACAAACTCTGATGATGGCTGAACATCCAGAAAACAATCAGGGTCAACAGCCGAGAGGAAGAAGAGGAGTAAGGATGCACAGAAGTGTAACAGGGGCAAATCAGAGGAAGAGGCAGAAGAGGCCAAGGACAGAGGCCCATATCAGATGAAATAAGGGCCACTGTTGTGGACCATGTTTTCAATCATGGCTTACAATGACTGAAGGGGGTAGCTAAATATTGGGAGATCGACCATATCCTCAATAATTCAAACATTTCTAAACAGTCTCTTTCAATAAATATCCCACTTACAATAATGTGTAAATTTGTACTTTTGAAAGGATATATAGCATACATAAGAAGTGCAGCCTTCTGTATTTCAGTACAGTAACTGTGATCCAAACTGTTGCCATAATTTAAAGCAGGTAACAGTGCAGTGTTATATTGACAACATGACTATACATTTTGATGTGTTTGTGAACAATGGCACATTTAATTCTGATGGCACTGATATTTTCATTGGCATACTTACATACTTACTTTTGAGAGATGAACTAAAGATTTTGAGTAAGTTACAGGCTTTTGCAGGTAATCTATTGTGTGGTGCTGTTTGTACGAATTGTTTTGAGAAATGCACATACTTCTGTGCAAATATTACAGTAAGGATGATTCGAGAAATGCACCAAAGAGACTGAGAAAAACTTTAATAAATTAAAAGATCTCAGTTTTCAATTCAATCAGAGAAGTGTCATACTGAAGACATCTATAAGTCTGTTTATACGTCTTCTTCATCCTAAAGAAGAAAACATGATGGCATCAAACGCTCGTCGAAAACAAACAATGCAGTGTGAATATAGATGAGCTCACGGACAGACGAGCCAAACACTCGTTAAACACAATTACATCAATCCCACACAGAACACAATTTTACAGAACAAAAATAGAAAAATAAAACAATAATATATCTATATATATATATTTACTTTAATATGTAGCGTTATTTATTTAATATGTATTATTTAAATTGTATTATTATTATTATTATTATTTATTTTAATGTGTAGCATTGTTTATTTTGTATATTATTATTTATTTTATTATTAATAAAACTTTAATAAATTTATATTAACAATAAAATAATAACATTAAATAAACAATGTTATACAATTAAAATACATAATAATTATGATAATAATAATAATAATAATAATATTGAAATAATAAATATTAAATAATATAAAATATTATATATATATATATTTAATAAATAAATAAATGCTACATATTAAAATAAATAAATATAATAATAACAATAATCCTAATATACTAATACTGTTTTACCGGTGCAATGTAAACAAGCCAAACACTCATTAAGCAGAATGATGTGAATCCTGCTCAAGCCTTCACTGTCCATAGACCCCCGCGTCACTGGAGACAAAGGAGGCTTTTACTGCATTAAATTAAGCCAGACTCTCAGGAACAGCTGTAAAGAGCTGATAGAGCGGCTCTCACATCACATACTGTACAAACACACTCGCAGCGCTGATTACTGCAGCATACAAGCGCTTCACATCACAGCAGATGCATGCCGAGTCCTGCTCATATTAGTCTTTGTCTTCAGAATCCTTTCTTGAGTTTACTTTTTGGCTCAATTATGATGCAACAGCTGAACATAAAACCAACACTTTATGGTTGAAATGTGTGGATAAGAAACTTAAACGTGCTGATTATTTCAGAGACAAACTCAGAAAACTAATAACATAGACTTGTGCTGCTGCTGCTGGAGATCAGGGCTGCTTGATTATGGAAGAAAAAAATCACGATGTATTTTGATTAATATTGAGATCAGGTGAGGAGTACTTGCTCCTCTGCTTTATTAACCTTTATAATTTTTTTTAATAAAATGTCATTTTTAACAGTGATTTTCCTTGAAAATGCAAGATTTAAGGAAATAAACTTTCAATGACAGTCAAAATACACAACAAACTATCAAACAAACAATAAACAACAACAAACAAAAATAATAAACAACAGCCTTTCTGAGAAACAAACGATACTGCTGCTGTAATTATTTTAGTATTTTTATACTATTATAGGTTTAGAATTAGCTTTATAAATAGCTTTAATAGTGTGCTCTTTAAGAGCCATTTGATTATTAATATAAAGCACACAGTCGCTGCAGGAATATAGCGCGCTGTCTCTTTAAGAACCCCACAGATCCTATTTACTGTTACACAAGTATTTGTTTGATTATCAATATAAAGCACACAGTCGCTGCAGGAATATAGCGTGCTGTCTCTTTAAGAACCCCACAGATCCTATTTACTGTTACACAAGTATTTGTTTGATTATTAATATAAAGCACACAGTCGCTAATATAGCGCACTGTCTCTTTAGCACACATACTATTTACTGTCACAAGTATTTGTTTGATTATCAATATAAAGCACACAGTCGCTGCAGGATATAGCGCGCTGCTCTTTAAGAGCCACACGGATCCTATTTACTGTCACAAGTATTTGTTTGATTATCTTAAAGCACACAGTAAGCGCGCTGTCTCTTTAAGAGCCACGGATCCTATTTACTGTTACACAAGTATTTGATTGATTATTAATATAAAACACACAGTCGCTGCAGGAATATAGCGCGCTGTCTCTTTAAGAGCCGCACGGATCCTATTTACTGTTACACAAGTATTTGTTTGTTTTAATATAAAGACACAGGCGCAGCAGGAATTAGCGCGCTTAAGAGCCGCACGGATATACTGTTAACAAGTATTTGTTTGATTATTAATATAAAGCACACAGTCGCAGCAGGAATATAGTGCGCTGTCTCTTTAAGAGCAGCACGTATCCTATTTACTGCAAGTATTTGTTTGATTATTAATATAAAGCACACAGCGCAGCAGGAATATAGCGCGCTGTCTCTTTAAGAGCCACACGCATTTACAACACAAGTATTTGTTTGATTATCAATATAAAGCACACAGTCGCAGCAGGAATTAGCGCGCTGTCTCTTTAAGAGCCACACGGATCCTATTTACTGTAACACAAGTATTTGTTTGATTATTAATATAAAGCACACAGTCGCTGCAGGAATATAGCGCGCTGTCTCTTTAAGAGCAGCACGTATCCTATTTATGTTACACAAGTATTTGTTTGATTATTAATATAAAGCAGTCGCTGCTACTCTAATCATTTTGGCCACCACTGCAGGAATATAGCGCGCTGTCTCTTTAAGAGCCGCACAGATCCTATACTGTTACACAAGTATTTGTTTGATTATTAATATAAAGCACACAGTCGCTGCAGGAATATAGCGCGCTGTCTCTTTAAGAGCCACACGGATCCTATTTATGTTACACAAGTATTTGTTTGATAATTAATATAAAGCACACAGTCGCTGCTAGTGTTCTAATCATTTTGGCCACCACTGTGTATATATATATAATACACACAGACAAAGTATATACATATATATTTTGCCAGAGTTAAACTATATATATATATATATATATATATATATATATATGCATAATTCAGTTCATATTTCAGTCGTGCTTTACTCATGAATGCAGTCAAACTAGTGTAAATAAGTGAGTTTGATGCAGAAAACGCAGGTCAATTTAATAGACTCCAGATGTTTGAAAGATCACTAGTAACTCATACATGATGCAGTTAATTATGAATGTAATTGAGAGTACAGTAGATGAGCAAATCCAGACAGAAACCTGCTATCTGTAGAGCTCCAGAGAGCTGTGATGATTTGACAGACGGCAGATTAAACACACGAGCGCATCAGAACAACAGAAAACACAAGAGTCCAGTCCAGTTATTACACGGGTCTGGTTTCCAGTTAAACCAGTCAACCACTCAGACTAGACTGTGCCACCAAACCATTCATACGCTTGTGATCCGGATTCGATTCAATATTGATTCATTTGGATGTATGGACAGTCAAAATCTCTCCTCTAATGCTGTAAACTATACAATAAAGCACGTCAGTGGATCGCGTCATAAAGCCTTAAAATGAAAACATCGGCCGATATGCCTTGCCGATAACACCGATAATAATAACAATCACAAACATTACAAAAACACTTGAGGCTTTTATATACTCTAAAGAAAATATTATTCAAAGTTGTAAATACAACTAAGATTAATAGAATACGTTTTACATGAAAATATGATTTCGGTCTTTCTAAAAATAAAATCCAATATTACTGCACTACGAACATTAGAGGAGATAAAACCAATTTCTGAAAAGTTAAAGACAAATTAAAGCTAAATAGAAATTACTAAAGCACATCAAATTTGAAAAACTTCAGTAATCATTTTTTATATTAGAAATAAACTTTTTTGAATTCAGATTTTTATTTTATATATATATATATATTAATTTAAAAATTAGAATAAAAAATATATTAGAATAAACTTTAATTTTAAAATTAGAAATTTATTTTAAAATTAGAAAAACATTATATAAAAATATATTAGAAATAAAAAAATTTGAACTTACATTTTTAATTTAAAAAAATTTGAAAATTATTATAATAAACTTTCATTTTAAAATTAGAAAAACATATTTTAAAATTTGATATTAGAATAAACTTTCTTGAAATAAAAATCTTGCCTTGGCAACATAAATAAACGAAACACTAAAATTAATCAAACTAGAATTTAAATAAAAAATTATTAAAGCTAAATAGAAATATTATTATATAAAAAAAAATAACAAAACCACATAAAAATACAAAACCAAAATTTATTAGGAAAAAAAATTGTATTCAACATTTCTGCTTTTTTACGTTTCCAAGATTTTTTTATATGCTATAAATGAATATTATCGTATGTGTTTTACAAGAACATTATTTCAGCCTTTCAACTTCAAAATGTCATGTTTGATTCAATGCCTTTCTATGTAATTATTTGTGAAAATGTACACAATTTTACTAGCAATGTGAAAATAGTTTACAGTATACACCAATATTTTTCAGTCTATAGCCTATAACGCTTCACAAAAGTATTTTAATGCATTAATTATGCCTTTTAATGCACCTTATAATGCATAGTGTGATCTCATGAATAATCACAAAGCATTGATATAATATACACTATTCATTGTTACATTGAAACACAAGACAAACAACCAATTTCAGATGATATGCAAATATTATAACGCACTTTAACTTTGGTTACATTTATTTACGAACTGATCAAATGCATTAGAAAGTACATTATGAATACCTTTATAATGCATCGCACACAAAGGCTTCATGTAAGGTGTTACTGAAAGTCTGGTCTAACGCAGGTAATGGACATCAGTGACCCGGTCAGAACAAAAGGACCTTTATCTCACCTCACTGATGGATTAAACACACCTGGACAGACCACTTATTCTTAAACGGAGCAAAAACATGCAATTTGCAGCATAAGCTGATTTCTCTATGATGAGATTCTGCTTGTAATGTAAATAAACGAGATGTTTATAACAGATACTGACAGTAAATGATCTAAATATCATCTCCAATAATGTGTCTGAGATGTAAATGATCCACACACACACACACACACACACACACATACACACACAGTCACTCACACACACTCACACTCACTCACACACACACACACACACACACACACACACACACACACACACACACACACACAGTCACTCACACACAGTCACTCACACACACACACACACACACACACACACACACACACACACACTCACACTCACACACACACACAGTCACTCACACACACACACAGTCACTCACACACACACACACACACACACACACACACACACACACACACACTCACACACACACACACACACACACACACACACACACACACACAATGATCAGATTTAAAACATGATTGATGGAGAATCAAGTAAAGATGAGCGGAAATGTGTATAACAACGCTTTTTGGGGTTAATTTTTAATGCTGATGTTATGGGAAATTCTTATTTTTGCAATCTAATAGAGCTTTAAGACTTGTGAAAGACTTTCATGTCCTAGATATCAGACTTCAGCATGTCTGTATCCACAGCGTCAATATGAACCAGAAAATACACCTCGTTATATGAATCATACGCTCATCGAATCTGAACCCGTCATTCACATCCAAAGCTCCATGCATAGTTGCTAATGACATATTTCTGATAATTTAGCAGCTGGTAATAAGTGCTTGTGCTCTCAGCCCAGTGGAACATGTGTTTAAATTAATTCAGCTAATCAGCAGATTGCATCTGTGTATCAAATAGACTACAGGCTGTTCTGTAAGTATGAATGTGAAGCGTGTTATTATCACACGATATAACATCAGTCCATCACTTCAGTGAGTCCTGACCGCTTCAAACACAACAATAGCAGCGTGACTCGAAGAAACTTATACTATAGTCACTATAGCAACAGCCAGTCATATCATAAATTACCACATAACATGCAAAAGAGCATATTTAATTTTACATAAACACTACTGAAGGAGAACACATGCACACTTGATAATGCGTTTCATTCACTAGTCACAACAATTCATCCATTAAAGGAACAGTTCACCCAAAAATGACAAGATGCTGAATGGGTGCCGTCAGAATGAGAGTCTAAACAGCACTCCAGTCCATCAGTTAACATGTTGAGAAGACAAAAGCTGAAACTAATCCAGCATTAAGATGTTTTTAACTCCAATACGAGTCCATAATAACTCTTCCTCAGTGAAAACGTGTTCTGGTGTGAATCAGGAGAGAAATCTGCACAGATGCCAAAACAGATCTAAACACACATGTGGCTGGATTTTGATGCGAGAGACGACAGCAGATGCACTTTTTCACTGAGGAAGAGTTATTATGGATTATTAACTGATGGACTGTGGATTATTGTGATGTTGTTATCACTCTATTCTGCGGCACATTCACTGCTGCATCCATTTGTTTCTAAACTGCAATAGCCACAAAAACAAAGACGCATATAGAGAAAACAACAGCAATGCATCAGATCAGATGCATCTCCGGCTCAATTTCTCCATTATGCTCAATTTTTGCAATGTTTGAGCGCTGTCTGATCTCAGATGTGAGAAATACACTGCAGTGACGTCACCAAACACTGACATTCTAGTGCGTTTTGATATGTGACGGAGTACAGAAGCAGTCATAAGCAGCACAGCTATATTTGTAACAATAGCCAACAATACATTGTATGGCTCAAAATTATATTTTTTTCGTTTATGCCAAAAATCATTAGGATATTACATAAATATCATGTTCCATGAAGATATTTTGTCAATTTCCTACTGTAAATCTATCAAAAACTGAATTTTTGATTAGTAATATGCATTGCTAAGAACTTAATTTAAACAACTTTAAAGATGATTTTCTCAATATTTAGATTTTTTTTGCACCCTCAGATTCCAGATTTTCAAATATTGTCCAAACCATACATCAATGGAAAGCACATATGTATTCAGAAGTGGCATCTCATTTTTTGAAAATGGCCCTTATGACTGGTTTTGTGCACATATATAAACTCGTTCTCCACTAAATCTGACCGAGATCTGAAGCATCTGGAAGCGATGTCAAACACAATCCAGCAAAAGCAGAAGAAGCGTACAAACCTTGACCGGGGAGCTCCGCGTGGCGACGGGCAGATCCCGCACCGCTGTCCCCGCGTTCGAAGCCGATCCCCCGGCCGCGCATCCGGCCAGCGCCGCTCTCCCTCCTCCGTTCCGCGGACGCTGTTTAATCCCGTCCAGAAGCCGCACCAGGAGGATGTTCGCGGGCAGATCGTCCACTGCGCAGCCCACCAGGATGCGGCACTCTGGGCAGCGCAGCTCGTGTCTGGAGCTCACGATGTTCTCCAGGCAGCGGCGGCAGAAGGTGTGCTGACAGGGCAGCACTTTAGCGCTGGTGTCCAGCCGCTCCAGACACACAGAACACTCCAGCAGATCCAGCAAAGACGACTCGTCCATGTTTCCCTGTGGTACGCAACGCTGTCGTCGACGCGCGGGTCGCGCGAGTCAACTTGGCACGCATATGATCATAGTAATGTTCGGAGAACGGCTCGAGACATGAGCGCGACGGAGCGCGTCTGCACTGCTGCTGTCTCTCTGTATCACACACACACACACACACACACACACACACACACACACACACACACACACACACACACACACACACACAGCTGTAGGGGAACTGTGAGGTCACGCGCACGCCATCATCAAGCGCAGGCATAGCGCGCGTTACTAAGGTAGCTGGTTACAATAATGTCGCTTATGATTTGATCAAATCAATGATTCCTCAAATCATGCTGTTATTATACTAACTGATCATTTCCACCTGCTGGACCAGAACACAGAGACATATCTAGAGGACTGGGCCGTTAGCAACGCCCTAACGACGCAACTGCGTTTCTTCAGAGAATACAAACATTGCAAAATAATAATAAATAATTAAAAATAAATCCATAAATACAAAATGCTAAAACAGATAAAGTAGCGTATCATTCTCATTGAGGATATCTAATCATTATCAGCAACATATTGATATTTATCATATTTATTTTCAAGCTCAATAAAATACAACGCAATTTTTCTGTTTAATTTAATATATATGTAATCAGTTTTATATAATATTACTTGCACGGTCAATTAATTAAACACTAAGACAGCAACTTGAATATGTGGAAGTTTATTTCTGCAGTCAATAAATAATACACCGTTTGCATATTTATCTTCTATAGCATTAATAATAATTATTATCATTATGATTTATTTGTATAGCACTTTTAATACTTGGAACGCAACTCAAAGTGCTTCACGAGCATCAAACAAACATTAAAAATACAATATAATATATAATATACATCTGAATATCAATATGATTTTTTTGTTTTGCAATGTTAGAAGTTCAAATTTCGTGTATGACTAAATCTGCATATTTATTTTAATTACATTATTTTTAAATAATAAATACAAAATATATAATATGTTTTATTAAGTAAATATATAATACTTTTATAAATAAAAGCAAAAAGAGCTGAATATTGCATTGTTTTATCATAAATTCTGCTTTTTTGCTAAATGATTGACTATTTTTAGTATAACTGCACATCTGAATATCATACTGTAGTTATTGCTTTGATATCGATCTGTAATCAATCGATCGCTTTTGTTTCTTGCGCGTCACTGAAGCGCCATCTGCTGGTTATGGTTCATAACTCCTGCATTCGTTTAATCTGTTCATAATATATCCATCCTGGTGTTTCACATGCTCTGAGTGTAAGATAAGCAGTTATCAAAAATAAGACTAATAATAATCATGTCGTTGGTGTTATTTTAAACAGACATCTGTTGCTCTTTTACACATGAGTGAATGAAAAGCATGCTTTTGTCGTGTTCAGATTCCTGAGTGCTAGTTCTCCTGCTTGAGAATGTGAATGGAGCTGCACATGTCCAGTCCTGCCTGCTTCACACTGCTGCCAGCCAATCACACAGCAGCACGGTCTCACGAAGAACCCGGATCCACAGCTCGCGCTGAGCCTCGGCAAACATCATGCAGTCAGCCAGGAGTCATGATTAAAAGCTCAAGAACTCCGGAGCAACTTTACAGGGGTGTGTGTGTGTGTGTGTGTGTGTGTGTGTGTGTGTGTGTG
Source organism: Schizopygopsis malacanthus (assembly GCA_027474115.1). Classification (NCBI taxonomy): domain Eukaryota; kingdom Metazoa; phylum Chordata; class Actinopteri; order Cypriniformes; family Cyprinidae; genus Schizopygopsis; species Schizopygopsis malacanthus. Next base: position 479,543 of record CM049874.1, on the reverse strand, counting down.
CGTGTGTGTGTGTGTGTGTGCGTGCGTGCGTGCGTGTGTGTGTGTGTGTGTGGGGGGGGGGGGCTGCATCAGCTGCATGTGCAACACTTGTGTAGCATAACCTTACAATGGAAGTGTGTTTGTTATATATGGAAGCCTGTTTCTGCTATTAAATTAATACATAAAACTGATTGTGATGTTTTATATCTCATAATTTGACTTGTTTACAATTTTGAGAAAAAAAATGGTGTCAAGTCATAAAATATCAAATCACAATTCCGAAGAGAAAAAATCATTTTGTGAGATATAAAGTCAGAGTTTACATCTATTTGTACATTCCAAAATTGTATTTTTTTTTTCATTTTTTAATCAGAATTCTAAGTTTGCATCATTTTGCAATTCTATTTATTTGTTTATAATTTTATAAACAAAACCAGTTTTTATAAATACATTTTTTGTTAATATTTTTTTTAAAGGTAATTGCATAATTTTTTATTTCACAATAACGTTTTTTTTTCAGAATTGCAAGATTATATTCTGAGTTTTTGCTCAAAATTTGACCAATTTCCCCCCCCCACCATGGAATAAAATTAATAAATACAAATAAAAAGGTAACTGCATGATTTTTTTTTAATCTCACTTTTCTTCTCAGAATTGCAAGATTATATGTTACAGTTTTGAGTTTATATTTAAAAAAGATGACTTTATATCTCACAATTACATGAATTAATTAATTCTTCCCGGACTTGTGAGTTTATACAGCATCCTGCAATTGCTGGTTATACTTGTGAGTTTATATCTTGAGCTCATATCTCACAGTTCTGAATTTTCTTCTCATAATTGTACGGTTATGTCAGTTTTATAGCAATTCAGACTTTTAGAGTAGCAAGAAAAAATACATAATTGTGGAATATAAATTGAATTGTGAGATAAAAAGTTGCAATTGTGTATCTTGTGATGGAGATCAACGGCTCTGCTTTAACAGCAGCACAAGCTCTAATCTTCATATAAAGCATATCAGCATCATGTCAGACTCAGCACGTGTCTCGTGTCCTTCAGGTTAACTGATGCTGACGTTTCCATGGCAACCGTTCATCCCGCGCCTGCGGTGAAGTTGTTACAATGTGACAGTCGCCAAAGCACTACTGCAACAAATGTATCATCTCTCGCATCATATATACAGTCATGCATGATATAACTGATACATAATCACTCGTCATTTGTTCTAAATGAGTCCTAGTTTATTATATCGTTATTGTGCTTGATTGAAGGCGGAAAGCACATTTCAAAGTGCTCATAAAAGAAAGAAAAATGCAGCAAAAAGAAAGGGAAAGTACACCTGTCACATCTGTTTCCTCTCCGATCAACAGATTAACAAGTCAATACATTACCCTGCATCTATGGTAGAACATCATACACTCTTGCGCATCAATATCAACATAATTACACAGTTCTGATAAAAACAAACAAGCTCTGTTTGATCTCGCGGATGATCGCAGGCGTGTGTTTGTGCCGCTGGCCGGCAGCAGTGAGTCTGGAGATACCTGTCTCAGGTTCTTCATTCGAGGTGGAGCCAGACGCAGAAACACGAGACGACGGACGACTGATGATGATCTGATCTCAGTCCAGATCTGTGCTCGGAGAGAGTCCGGGTTCGTGTCGAGCTGAAGCGCAGAAGCGGCTCTGGAGTCCCGCAGGTAAAGGCTTCATCGAGACGCATTGGAGTCCCGCTCTTATAGACTACAGACATCGCTTATATGTGTTCACGTGCTTGTTAAAGCACTTGTTTGTTTATTATGCACGCGCTCTTGAACTGTGTGCAATGGACGTTAATGTTGATGCAATGCTTTAGAACAGCATGTTTCGAACACGTATAGGTGTTAACGCAGTTTATGCACGCGCTCTTGAACTGTGTGCATCATGCATTGCATTGAGACGTGATTCTGCGGAATGTGGCGCTTGGATATGTAAGTTGTCCTAAGCTAGGACTAGTTCTGGGAATGCTTTGGCTGTGTCGCGCGCGGAGATGAGATTTGAGGGAAAGTCCTGCATGGAGATGAGACATGCGCGTGCATGCAAGCAGGAGCTTCTGATGTCTGCGAGACTGAATTAAGGAGGACAGAAATGCGAGAAAAACATTACTGGAGAAAAGATGCAATGCTGAGGGCGCAATGCTGGAATCAGTAGCCTAGTAATAGAACGAAGTCAGTCAAAACGAATTAATTGCATTCCCAAAAGCAACTATGTTCCGTCGTTGCCAAATAGAGTTGAGCAGAATTTGCGAGCGTTGCTGGCTAACGATGCTTTTTATTTATTGATCTGCTCTTGTTATTATATTCTCTGCAACTGCATTAGTTACCCCTGTCTTGGTTTTGCGGTGAAACTGTATTCATCTGGAAAAGCTGACATGTGCTTGTAATAGAACTTCTCCGATGACCCTCATATTGAATCATTTATTAAACGTTTGTTTCATAAAACATTTGCAGATCGAGTCCAGACATACTAAGAAACACTCTGTTCGTCTTGGTTATTTGAGATCATGACCATCGCAGTGTTTGACGAGCAAAAAGACGATCGTTAGTTTGAATCAACTTTAATGAATCGGTTGAAATGACTCGCTCAGATGACTCATTCGAACCGAATCCGTAAAACTGCATACAGTATGAGCTGTAGAAATTATTTGGCAATTTTTGCATAATTATTACAATTTTTTTTTTTTAAATGCTGCATTTGATAAGTTTATGGGACAAGTTATGGGTAAAACATTACAATTTACAAAAGGCAAACTTAGGCATGCATGGTAAAAAGTTAACAAAACCTTAAATTATCTTTTTTTTATTATTATTATTAAAACCAACCCCTAAAAGTGAAGTTGAAGAAGCACCTCTATATTCCCTAAAGGTCCGGTCACAGATCACAGTACATGATCTGAATCATCACGTGGAGGTCTGTGTGAGTCTCTCATTGATATTTATGTGAACTGATAACAGTCACACTCATAGCATCGTATACTTCTGCTGTTGATGTCGATGTAGATGTTATTGCTGTAGTTACAGCGTCTGGGATAAACTGCTCTAATGACTCCACCTCTTGTGCTTCTTGTGTTTTTATAGTTTAATTGAGCTTCAGGCTTTTTCTGTTATCTCCTCGTATCAAAGAAAGGCGGAGGTTTTTATCTGGATGTCGACATGTTAGACGTCTTAGATGTTTCGAAGGTGTTTGATCAAATCAGTGCTTCGTTTTTATGGTTGATCTATAATTTGACGTTCCAATAGCAGCGTCTCACGTCTCAAGTTTGATTTCTGAAATATTTTATGTGAAATTCAGAGTTTGACTCGTGCAGATATTGTCATGTTGTGTTTGGAGAGGATTTGCTTTTTGCTGAAAATGCTAGTTAATTGGTATTGCATTGCATTGCATGTCCAAAGGGTATAACAAATTCACAATTATTATTAATATTTAAATTATTTATTCATTTTTTTTGTATTTGTGGGAGATTTTTCCCCCACCTTGTTGCACTTGTGGTGTTAAAAAAAAACCAGCCAAATAGCTTTCTTATAATGCTATATTATTAATCTTGGATTAATATTTTTATTAACTTGTTTTCTTTCAGTTGTTGTTGTAGGATAGACATGATTTTATAGTTTTAGTATTTTGAATAATTTTTTATATTTTTATATTTTCTATGTAGTTAAAGTTTTTGTTATTTTCATGAGTTTTGTATTTTTTATATTTGTCTATACTGTAGTTTTTAGTAGTCAAACTAAATTAAAATGCAAATTGTTGTCTTGGCAAAAAGCTGAATTTATGTTTATATATATATATATATAATTTGTATTTTAAGTGAAGCAACAATTTTTCATTTTTAGTTTTTGTTAACTATAATAACACTGATTAGCACATGTTTTGTATTTATTATTGATCAGTTTTTGAGTGAACATTGCCAAAAATATGCACAAATAATGTTTTTCTCTCTCAAAAGTTCATAAGCTCAGATCAGCGCGGGCTGTGATCAATCAGATCCAGAAAAGCAAAACAAAATCTGTGCCAATTGAAAGAAAACAAGTTTGTAAAAAGATTGAATCCGAGATAATGAGAGATCTACAAGCGATTTATAAAAAGCCAGTGGTTTTTGACCGGAAACATTAGATTAGATGAAGCAAGGGTTGATGCTATAAGCGAGATTGAACCTGGTCAGACAGAAGCATTGAGTCTCTTTGTGAACACATGTGCTGGCACTCAATGCCTGAAGGAGGAGATACTGTAGGCTTGGCCATGAGTAAACTCGGAGACGCCAGAGAAAGGAGTGATTGATGAGACGTCTGAAGGATGAGAGGAATCAAAGACTGCGGTCACATGAAAACACAACAGAGCTTTGCCCTTCTTCAGCTGCTGCCGAGCGGCTTTGCTCTGCTTTCATTGAAAAGCTGTGATTAAAATCATCAAAAGATGAAGAGTGTTTGTGTTTCCCAGTAAAGTCAGGATGCAGACAGCACCCCCCCGAACCTCCACAGCTTTTCATCGCTCTACCAGACCGTCAACACTTTATGGGTTTGCTTTCAAATCAAAGATGATTGTTTGATGAACGTCGCTTCAACCAAACACTTTTACAATTCCCTGCAAGTTGTATTTTGTGTGAATTAACTCATTCTAGTTACACATATTCAAGGCGTGTTTGCACACTACAAGTCGTGAAAGGTTATTTCCGTCACATGGTTAAAAAAATAAAACGTAATGAGTTTCTAACTCGCAATTCAGACTCTCTCAATTCTGAGTTTTATCTGATAATTTGGACCGACAGTTCTGAGAAAAGGTCTGAATTGCAAGATATAAACGTATAATTGTGAGAAAGTCAGAATTGTGAGGTATAAAATCATAACTCCAAGATATACATAGTCAGAATTTTGAGATAAAAACTCATTGCGAGATAATTCTCAGAATTGTGAGATATAAATCAGAATTGTGAGATAAAAACTGAGAATTGAGAGGTTAAAAACAGAATTACAAATGATAAAGTAAGAATCGCAAGATATAAATTCTGATTCACGAGATATAAGGTCAGATTTGTTTATTTGTGTAATATAAAGTCACAATCATGAGATAAAAATTCACAATCATGAGATAAAAACTTGCAATTCTAAAAACAAAAGTCAGAATTGGGAGATATAAAATCATAAATGCAAGAATTAATGTCAGAATCGTGAGGTATAAAATCAAAATTGCAAGATATATAAACAGAATTGTGAGCTATAAACAGAATTGTGAGCTATAAACAGAATTGTGAGCTATAAACAGAATTGTGAGATTTAAACAGAATTGTGAGATATAAACAGAATTGTGAGATATAAACAGAATTGTGAGATATAAACAGAATTGTGTGATATAAACGGAATTGATATAAACAGAATTGTGAGATATAAACAGAATTGTGAGATATAAACAGAATTGTGAGATATAAACAGAATTGTGAGATATAAACAGAATTGTGAGATATAAACAGAATTGTGAGATATAAACAGAATTGTGAGATATAAACAGAATTGTGAGATATAAACGGAATTGTGTGATATAAACGGAATTGTGAGATATAAACAGAATTGTGTGATATAAACGGAATTGTGAGATATAAACAGAATTGTGAGATATACACAGAATTGTGAGATATAAACAGAATTGTGAGATATAAACAGAATTGTGAGATATAAACAGAATTGTGAGATATAAACGGAATTGTGAGATATAAACAGAATTGTGAGATATAAACGGAATTGTGAGATATAAACAGAATTGTGAGATATAAACAGAATTGTGAGATATAAACGGAATTGTGAGATATAAACAGAATTGTGAGATATAAACGGAATTGTGAGATATAAACGGAATTGTGAGATATAAACGGAATTGTGAGATATAAACAGAATTGTGAGATATAAACAGAATTGTGAGATATAAACGGAATTGTGAGATATAAACGGAATTGTGAGATATAAACAGGAATTGTGAGATATAAACGGAATTGTGAGATGTAAACGGAATTGAGAGATGTAAACTCAATTGTGAGATATAAACTGAATTGTGAGATATAAACGGAATTGTGAGATATAAATAGAATTGTGAGATATAAACGGAATTGTGAGATATAAACGGAATTGTGAGATATAAACAGAATTGTGAGATGTAAACGGAATTGTGAGATATAAATGGAATTGTGAGATAAAGGAAGAATTGCGAAATATAAAATCAGATTTGTGAGATAAAAATTCAGAATCATGAGATGAAAACGTGCAATTCTAAGAAAAAAGTCAGAATTGGGAGATATAGACTAAGAAATGCAATCTTTAATGATATCGCTGTTATTGTTTTGAGCGTGGGATGTTGAACAGATGATGATCTGGTCTACGGTAGTCCTTCTTGTCACTTTGTTTAGATTATCTCCTATAGCATAACTCTGAGCGCTTGACGTTTGAAATGAGAAGATTAAAGTTTTCCGCAGCTTTCATGTCTTTCCTTTGGTGAGTGTTTATGAGGAAACCCGAGGAGCCGTCTGCATGTACGATCACATACTCTCTTCGTACCTCCAGCTTCCATACGGCTCCATAGTAGCTCCTGACTTTTTCAATCAACTTTTCACCCTGGACTTCACAGGCTCGAGGCAGAGATCTGACGGAGGAATGCTGGCAAACGAGCAGAATTCAACAGCGACTTAATAGCTTCTTAAGCTTCTCCGCTAGCGCAATCCTTCTCCGATATCAGGACGCTGAGATTGTGTACTTCACAATAGCCTTGATTGTCTGAAGCTTCTGGAGGTTTGACACTAGCTGGGTGGTTTCTAGGGTGTTGCTAGTCGTTTACTATAAGATAGATGGCAGGTTGATGCAGGTTAAAGGTGTGTGTGTGTTTGAACAGTTGGAGTTCGTTGATTATTCTGAGACATCAGTGTGAGTTTGTTCAGATAATTGATTGATCTGCTGCAGAAAATACAAAGCAGAACAGTCAAAGGGACTGTGATTATTTGCACTGGACTGATGTTAACTAACACAGAACATGTTTTTGCATTTGCACACTGAGTCTGAAATTTTCGTAAGCGTTTTTTCGTATTTATCATCCTTTCCTATCAAAATGTTTGCTACGGATGCGCAGAAACGCAGAAAATCAAACCTGAATTTTTTATGACGGATGAAAGTTTCGGAGGCAGTGTGTAAATGTGATTGACACAACGTGAGGTCCTATTGCCTTTTTCGGAGTGTCTATTTACACTAAGTGCAAAAGGCCCGCCTTGTTGGCAGAGGCTATTTATACTAACTCCGCCCACCAACATGTGATTGGGCGAGTCAACACTGCAAAAAGACGCTCATCCAACACCAGTTTTAGTGGCGTAGATTGTAACGCATATGCTTTTTGACGCGACCGACCCGAGTTCGAACCCGCCTTTTGCCGAATTATTTTTCTCCATTTTTAAATCAACTCATATCGCAAAAGCCTTTATTTTCAATAAAATGAAGGAAATAATTAAAAAGTTGAAAATAAAGTATCGGGTAGGTGTAGAGAGGGCTTTATTGTCCCAATAAGGTGGCATCCATTTAATAATTTAAATTCACTCAATACGTTATTATTGCATATTGCGCATTATTGCGTACTGTTTTGTAACGTACTACAATACTGAGGTGCAGATAATTGCAACTATTTGCAATAAGTAGTATAAATAGCAGACAATCTTGCTATTTTAGTGTAAATATAATCTATGGATATTTGCACTTAGTGTGAATAGAATATCGTAAACATTTTATTTATTTATTTTAATTAAATTTTGGACGAGAATTTCAAAACTCAGTGTGCAAAGACCTTTACACTTAGCTGTTTTCTATTGTTTTTCTATGTAAACATGCGCTAGACTGCGGATGTGTGAGAGATTTTAGGGGTTTAAGAGTTGATGAAAATCTAAAAATGAAGTATATTGAATGTAAAATTAAAATGAATAAATAGGACTGGATGATAATAACAATAAAGTTTAGTGTAATTATCAAATCAAAGTCTGATTTAATCAAATAACTGTTAAGCCCGATGCACTGCGTTTCAGCGTGAATCATGCAGCACATTTTATTATAATTATCAAATATTGATTTTGTAACATGCAACAGTAATATATTTGTCTTTATTTTATAATTCGAGTTTTAAAAAAACTACTACTTCGACTACTATAGTAGTCGTATATAATAATAATAAATTATTATTACTATAATAATAATTATTATTATTATTATCAACATTCGAAAAACATGCAAATGTTATTAAATTATTGCAATATTAATTTAAAATCTCAAGGGGGGGTCTAAATATTCTATTTTTTTTAGAATAAAAAACGTGACGTTTGCGCTCACATCTTTTACAGTGTCTAACTTTCTAAAACCCTTAATAGACAAAATAAAACTTAAAAGTTTAACTTTAAATATACACTAATAATTAGAGACCTGCATTTTTCCCCAAACGATTAATCACGTGTCTCATTATCGCATTTTAATTCAAAAGCGTGTGTTTGTTTTTTATTTATATATAAATACATTCACACATACAGTATAAAACATTGAAAATATTTACATGTATTTACATGTGTAGATTTATATTCATATAATTTATATTATAAAAAATATATTTAATACATAAACATAACCTTTTTCTAAAATATATACATGTATGTGTGTGTATTTATATATACATATTAAATATACGGCAGCACATATACATATATTATGTAACAAAAATGTAAATGTACAATAACACTCTGTTTGCCTTGTCAATAAACAGCCTCTAACAGCAAACACAATTTCCAAACTCTTTTACTGTGAAATCTGGCCGCTAACTGATCTAGAGAGCAGAATCTAGTACAGCAGGCAGAGTTTGTCCTCAAAGTCACATAAGGTTTTACTTTAGTGAAATAACACACTAACTTTCTAAAAACCTTAATAGATGCCAGGAAGACCAGAATTTAACTTTAAAATAATGATCATTTAATTCACATTGAGACCTTGAATTTTTCCCCAGGAGACCAAGTCTCTCATTTCCTCACTGATTAGTGCCGTTTGAAGAGTAATTTCCAAATCTGACAGCAAATATCAGTGTAGATGAATTACAGGCCGTTTATGTTTGGTGTCTCAGAGCCGGATGTGTGTGTGTAGGTGTGTGTTCATCTGAAGGTGTTGGTTTGTGTTCATCTGAAGGTTTTGGTAAAGAGGTGCATCCAGAAAACAACAACAAGGTCTCGCTTGCAGCTTAAAGCACAAGTGAGATTATTCCTTCCCGTTTTGATATAAACAACAGGAACGATAAGTCCGTGTGCTTTGCTTCTGAGAGACGGGGTTTTCCCACACAAACTCCCATGAGACTCTCTGTTGACATTAAAGCTCTTTGTGTGTCTGTTCAGCTTATGATCAGGCCACACAGAGACCTCGCAGAAATCAATCTGTCATTCATGTTCACTTATTAAACATAGAGTTGCTCTGAGCGCAGACCCGGCACTTCAGCTTTAACACAGTTAACCAGCGTTTTTAGATTGAGCTACTTGACTGAAACATGCTCTTTTATGGTAAGATACTATAGGGTTTTCATACACTAGGTAATGTTAAGCTATTCACAAGGTGTTGTTTCAGACTAGTGGAAAGAAAACGTCCAAAATACACATTTAAGTTTTATTCTATTGCACTTTATCTAATTGCATAAGCAGATTTAAATTCCAATCCATAACTTTAAAAAGTTTTTTCTCTACTTCAGCAGCACTTACATACACCAAATTTTACAGTTATATTCCTATCTATATTCTGAAGCTTTTTATAGAGGGGTTTGTTCATATATCATTCAATAGTTTTTTTATTGCCCTTTATCGTTTGTATCTGCAGATTTAATTTACGGTACTTTAAAAGCCATTTTCTCAAAATAAGTTTGTTTTTCCACTTCAGCAGCATTTATATGCATCAAATTTTACAGTTTTATTCCTATTTATATTCTGAAGGATTTTACTAAGGCTTTTTTCATATATCATTGACCTGGTTTTATTATTGCACTTTATCTATTTTAAATTTGAGATTTAATTTATGGTATCTTTAAAGGCTGTTTCCTCAAAATGAGTTTGTTTCTCCACTTCAGCAGCATTTAGATACACCAAATTTTAGAGTTTTATTCCCATCTCTATTCTGAAGGTTTTTACTGAAGGATTTGTTTATATATCATTCACCTGGTTTTATTTTTTGCGTTTCATGCAACTGCTGATTTAATTTACGGCACATATCTTTACAGGCTGTTTTCTTAAAATGAGTTTGTTTCTTCACTTCAGCAGCACATATAAAAACCAAATTTTACAGTTTTATTCCCATCTCTATTCTGAAAGTTTTTACTGAAGGGTTTGTTTATATATAATTCACACTGATTTATATAACACTTTAAAGCAGTGTTAAAATGAGCGCAGTTTTAATTCAATAAAGACCCATTTGTATATTAAACAGAAAACTTGTAATACAAAACATTTTTTGCAATTCTTATGCATTCAGTCAACTTAAGTACGATGATTTCTTTTAATTACATTTTTATCCTATTTAACTCGGGTGTCTTGCCTTAAAAAGAAGTCAAAGAGAAACCGTTTCAAGTCGGTTTAACAAGAAATCATGTTTCAAAGAGAAACCCGATACAGTGGCATTAAATCAAAGTAAATAGTTTAAATTATATCATTATTTGAGTGTTTTTAATGGTAAATGGTTTCTTTTTCTTAAAAAAAGTCATAAATCATATAAAATCATAAATGCAAGATATATCGAAAGATAAAAACTCATTGCGAGATAATACTCAGAATTGCGAGATATAAAGCTAGAATTGTGAGACAAAGTTAGAAATGCAAGATAAAAACTCAGAATTGCGAGATATTGTCGAATTGAGAGGTAAAACAGAATTGTAAGATATGAAGTAAGAATTGTGCAATATAAAGTCAGAATTGCAATATATAGTCAAAATCGTGAGACAAACTCAGAATTGCAAGATTAAAACTCAGAATTACGGGATAAAAACATAGAATTGAGAGGTAAAAACAGAATTGCAAGATATGAAGTAAGAATTGTGCAATATAAAGTCAGAATTGCAAGGTATAAACTCTGATTTTCGAGATATAAGGTCAGAATTGCGCAATATAAAGTCAGAATTGTGAGATAAAATTAAGAGATGAAAACATGCAATTCTAAAAAAAAGTAAGAATGGGTAGATCTAAGAAATGCGATCTTTAATGATATCACTGTGAAAACCTCTGTTATTGTTTTGAGCGTGAGATGTTGAACAGATGATGATCTGGTCTACGGTAGTCGTTCTTGTTGTAAAATTAGTTTTTTGTACGTGCTGCTGCAGTGGAGAAAAAACTAATTTTGTGAAAACGTGTTAATTAAATCTCCAGTTGCATGAAAAGCAAAAATAAAACCAGGCGAATGATATATGAACAAACCCCTCAGTAAACCCTTCAGAATATAGATAGGAATACAATTGGGTGTATCTAAATGCTGCTGAAATGGAGAAACAAACTCATTTTGTGGAAACGGCCTTTAAAGATACCATAAATAGTTTAAATGAAATCATTATTTGAGTGTTTTTAATGTTAAATGGGTTTCTGTGGCAGAATCGGACAGGTCGTTCTCCTTTTCCCTAGGAACTGATATTTCAGGGCTGTTAATGATAAGGATAATGATACTCTGTGTATTTATCTTAGATTATGTGGTCGTTATAAGATTAATAACCCGGGGCGGCGAGTCTGCGGTCGACTTTCAAACAGAGGCAAGCCCGGGCAGCGTTCGTCAGAGCGCTTGTGTTGGGAGCGCGGTGCATTCCAGCCCGGCGTGTGGAGAGAAAAGCACTGGATGAAAGCGTCTTGGGCGTGTGTGTTCGTTTTGTCAGATAATGAGCCGGGGGGGGGGGGGGTGGGCTCAGGGGCACAGGCGTGCAAAAATACCTTCTTCTTGCTCTCCCTCCCACCCCCCCTTCATCCTTCTTTAAGTCCTCAGAGACGAGGGGTTCGTCGCAGACAGACAAGTCTCTCCTTCAGGCTGGTGGTGCCTCGCTAAGTGGCTGATGGGAATGTGTGGTCTGAGCAAATATTCCACAGTTAGGATCATTTTTAAGCAAGTCATGCATGTGCAGATTGATTCCCGCTGAATAATCACTGTGACTCTCAGCTTTGTTTGAGCATCATGATAAAATGTCTTGAAGCTATTATGCTTGAAAATAGTATTTTTTATGCTTGAATAGTTTTTTTAAATATATTTGTGACTATTAAATTTTTTGCTATTTTGTTAGTTTTTTATTTCTATTTGCCTTTATTTTATTTAACTTCTAGTTTTAATATTTTAGTACTTTTGTAGTAGTTTTAGTACTTAAACTACAGCCTCAGTTAGTTAGCAAGGCAGTATTTTTATTTCAGATTCTTTGAATGTAAGTATATTTCTAATAAACTTAAGTTTTTTCATTTGTATGCGCATTTTTATATTTATTTTTGCTTTAATTAATTTTTTATGTCAGTTCTAGTTTTAGCTGTTTTAGTACTTAAACTAAAGCTTATTTCAGTTACCAAGGCAACATTAGTAATTATTTTTTTTTTTTTTTTATATTTAAGTTTTTTAAATACTTATATTTAACTTTATTTTTATTTGAGTTCTAGTTTAATAATTGTAGTACTTTAAGCTTATTTATTTCATTTACCAAAGCAACTTTTTTATTTCTAATAAATCTACGCTTTAATCATTTTGTTGTGCATTTGTTTGTTTTTTTAAATACTTCTATTTAGCTTTATTTTTTATTTCACCTCTAGGTTTTGTAATTTTAGTACTTCAACTAAAGATTATTTATTTAAAAAATATATATTTCTAATTTTAAAATGTAGGTTTTATTTTTTTCAAGTTCTTAAAAAATATTTTTATTTAGCTTAAATTAATTTTTATTTCAGTTCTAATTTTATGATTTTTAGTACTTCAACTACAGCTTATTTCAGTTAGTTGCCAAGACAACATTTTAAATTCCAATTAAAAAAAATTAGTTCGTTTCTGTTAAATGTAAGCTTTACTTTAAGTATTTCATTTTATATTTATACATTTACTAATATTTCTATCTTATAAATATATTAGCGTTAAAACTGTAATACTTTTAGATTTCATTTTAGTTAACAGAAAAAACACAGCTGTAGAATTGAAACACGTCACACTTCATTACAGTAGAAATGTGTCTTTCTTCACTAAACCCGTATGATATCTGATCGGTTTTCTGCTGATATTGATAGCGATGCGGATTGTGTTATTGTTCACATGTTTGCTTCCTCGTGCAGCGATGCATCATGGGGGCTGCAGTGTTTGAGCTCAGTGCTGATGTTGATGCAGGTGAGTTCAGATTACAGCGCTACCGCTATAAAACACGCTCAACTTCTCAGCTTCAGTAAACCATAAGACATTAGTGCAGTGAAGGGAGACAGTCGTTCATTACAGCCACGGGTCGTGACCTCCACAACATCACAAACCAAAAAAAGAGGGCTTTCATTTCTGACCAAGAATAAATGAAACAGAATGTTTTTACTTAAACTCATTTCATCAAGTGATGGATGAATCTGTGCTTCCCAAACACATTAGCCAAGTGAACAAGTGATGAGTGGATTATATATTTTTTCCAAAGCGACTTACATTCAGGTTATACATTTTTTTGTCAGTACATGTGTTCCCTGGGAATCGAACCCACAACCTTTGCGCTAATTTTATTGGATTCATTTTACTATCATAACTACGAATGACGTTCTATGACTGAATCAGACCTGAGACCTGTTTTTAAGAAGCTCTGCTCTATATTTCTCTCTAGACTAAACAAAATTTGGTCTATAATTTACATTGAAACAATCTTCACTCAGGCAGTCATGGACTTCCTGTCGGAGCTGGGATTTGAACCCACAACCTTGGGTTACCTCGGGTTTCAAGTCCAACGCTCTATCCATTAGGCCAACGACATGACCTTCGTCAGGATATTTTCAAACAAATAATTATGAAGAAACGGCAAGGAACACATTGAATTAAATGTCAAAATATTAAAGTAGAAAGGCTGAAATAGTTTTGTTTTTTTATCTGGAAAAAAGCTGAAATTGGAATTTAAAAATGTATATTTATTTCTAATAAAAATTAATTAAAATGATTTCTATTTCAATTCTAGTTTTAGTCATTTTAGTATTTTAACTAAAGCTTATATATTTCAGTTGCCAATGCAACATTTTTAATTGTACTTTAATGATTAAAATTCTAATAAACCTAAGTTTATGTATTTTGCATGTGTTTTTTTTGTATTTCTATTTAGCTTTAATTTATTTATAATTCCACTGCTGGTTTTAGTAATTTTAGTACTTCACCAAAAGCTTATTTAATAAATTACAAATGAATAATATAAATAAAACATGATTAATAAGTAATAACTTCTCAATCTAATTTAAAAATTATAATGCATTTCTAATAGACACATTTTTGTTGCTATGTGCTTTTGTTATTTTATTAAATGTTTCTGAAAAGCTGCTCTGAAGCAATCGTCAGTGTGTTCTGTGAGCTCATCTCGTGTTTTTCTCTCTGTTTTCTCTTTTTCTCCATTTTATTTTTGCTCTCTGGAGGATTGTGTCATTTTGAAGTCTTCTTCATTGTGTTTTGATGGAAATGTCAGAGCACAAGTGATGTAGAAGCTTTAATACTTGTTCTAGCTGTTGAGTGAAACGACTCATGACTTCATTATTTCATTAAGCCGAGATGGTTGAAAAATTGTCACAAAATGTAACTATATATTATCGTCCGGCTCTAATCTGCTAAATGCAACTATACGGCATGATGATATAAACAATGACATAATGATTTTCTGTAAAGCTGCTTTGAAAGATATGGATTGTGAAAAGTGCTTTAGAAATACATTTGACTCGGTGTCTCTCTGCAGCATTAGCCCATTAACCGGATGTTTCCAGTGATAATGAGTTACTGAATACAGTGAAGATCAAATATGATCACTGTGTCATAACATGTGATTCATTCCGTCTGTTGTTTGTCTCGGATTTCATCATCGGTGCACTGATGGAGGTTTTAGCTCTGTTCCTCATGATGTCTCATTTAGAGCTCATAAATCACGAGCACACCAAGTGTGTTTTTCATAATGCAGTTTCAAACAAATCTGACTCCTGTGGACAGCAGCCATATGAACTACTTTCGAAACGTGAATGCTATGCAAAAAACACAATGCAATGCAGAAACCAGAATTAACCCTAAAACACAATGCAATGCAAAACAGAATTAACTCTAAAACACAATGCAATGCAGAAACCATAATTAACCCTAAACATACTGTAATGCAGAAACTCAGAATTAACCCTAAAACACAATACAATGCAGAAACCAGAATTAACCCTAAAACACACTGTAATGCAGAAACTCAGAATTAACCCTAAAACACAATACAATGCAGAAACCAGAATTAAACCTAAAACCCAATGCAATGCAGAAACCACAACTAACCCTAAAACACAATAACAGAAACCAGAATAACCCTAAAACACTAATGCAGAAACTGAATTAATCTAAAACACAATGCAATGAAACCACAACTCAAACATACTGAATGCAGAAACTAACCCTAAAACAATGCAAAACTCAGAATTAACCCTAAAACACACTGCAGAAACCAGAATTAACAGAATGCAGAAACTAACCCTAAAACACAATACAATGCAGAAACCAGAATTAACCCTAAAACACAATGCAATGCAGAAACCAGAATTAACCCTAAAACACACTGTAATGCAGAAACCAGAATTAACCCTAAAACACAATGTAATGCAGAAACCAGAATTAACCCTAAAACACAATGTAATGCAGAAACCAGAATTAACCCTAAAACACAATGCAATGCAGAAACCAGAATTAACCCTAAACATACTGTAATGCAGAAACCAGAATCAAAACACACTGAATGCAGAAACTAACCCTAAAACACAATGCAATGCAGAAACCAGAATTAACCCTAAAACACAATACAATGCAGAAACCAGAATTAACCCTAAAACACAATGCAATGCAGAAACCAGAATTAACCCTAAAACACAATGCAATGCAGAAACCAGAATTAACCCTAAAACACACTGCAATGCAGAAACTCAGAATTAACCCTAAAACACAATACAATGCAGAAACCACAACTAACCCTAAAACACAATGCAATGCAGAAACCAGAATTAACCCTAAACATACTGTAATGCAGAAACTCAGAATTAACCCTAAAACACAATACAATGCAGAAACCAGAATTAACCCTAAAACACACTGCAATGCAGAAACCAGAATTAACCCTAAAACACACTATAATGCAGAAATCAGAATTAACCCTAAAACACAATGTAATGCAGAAACCAGAATAACCCTAAAACACAATGCAATTAACCCTAAAACACAATGCAATGCAGAAACCAGAATGCATGGAAAAGTCCTGTGGGACGTATTTATAGACTTTTTTTTGGAGTGTACTGCTATGATGCTTTAAGGTGGATTCATGTACATTTGTGAGAACGACTGTACATTTTAGTGTAATTTTGCTCATTACAGTCAATATTGTGTGAGGTCAAAGGTCAACCTGTGTACGCTCGCATGCACGCATAGATTCTGTGTCTGACAGATGCATGCACAGACGTTTTGTGAAGAATAATGCACTGCATCACATAAAATTCATGATTTTATTACTGTGTTTTTGTCTTCCAGTATAGAAATATAAACATTGTGAAATCAAGACACTAGATTTACTGGAGAAGCAAACACTGATGGCTTAAGATTATGAAGTCTTGTTTTCTAAATAAAACATAAACAAATTAAGTGAGTTTTTAATTAAGACTGGAATAAATATCTGCCAGTGGGTTCTGAAAAATAAACTTGGAGTTAAGTAGATTTTTCTGAGCCAACGGCAGATATTTGTTATTGTTTTAAGCAAAAGCACAATGTATAAATGTGTCTCTGCATCAGTGTCTCAGCAATGGATGCTCTGCAGTGAATGGGTGCCGTCAGAATGAGAGTCCGATAAAAAAAATCACAATAATCCACAGCAGTCCAGTCCATCAGTTAGCATCAGACTCTTATTCTGACGGCACCCATTCACTGCAGAGCATCCATTGCTGAGACATTTCTACAAACCTGATGAAGAAACACTCATCCTGATCTCGGACGAACTGAGGATGAGCACATTTACATTTTTGGCTGAATTATTGACACACCTATCTTACTATCTTAAGTAATTTTGCTTCTCTAGTCTATATTTAGGAATGTTGATATACAGGACAACATGATTTTTCGCTGGATTCCCACAGTTCATCAGTTTCTGCTCTCGTTTCAGAGCTCCTCAAGTGGAAGACAACAACAACAAACAACAACATGGGCCAGAAAGGAGGACGGAAGCGATCACAGCTCCTGCCTCTTCTGCTGGTAAGTCCCATCCTAACACGGGCCACGTCGACTACAAAGGCGTCTTTGAGCACATGTTAATCTGTCTCCACCTCCTTCGTGTTTGCAACACCAAATCTGTCTGGCTGCGTTCCCAGAAGATAATTTCTCTGCACAGCTTCTTAATGATAGGCTTTTAATGCCCTTCCAAAGAGCCGTGAGATGTTCAAACGACAGGTTATCTGCGAGTGAGACGCTCTGGAGAGCAGATCTGTATAATCCCGCTTATTACGGATAAATCAGGCCTCGGTGTCAATTCAGCCTTTGTTGAAGAGAAAACTGCTGCAGAATATGAGAATTATTCTCTATACATTGTAAACAATGTCACGTCTAATGATCTAGAACCAACTCAAGTCAACATTAAACACAATCAGACGAAATGTTTACTGGGGCGCTTACATTTACATTTATCAGACGCTTTTATCCAAAGCAACTTACAATTGCATTCAGGCTATACATTTTTTTGTCAGTACGTGTGTTCCCTGGGAATCGAACCCACAACCTTTGTGCTGCTAACGCAATACTCTACCACTGAGCCACAGGAACACATCATAATATAACTTCCAGAAGTGAAGCATCTTGAAAAGAAATTCTGCCGATTTGCAAAAAAAAAGGCCTAATATGATCTAATTAGATGATTCTGAGTTAAAAATGTCACTAAAAACATCCTATCATGTGCAGTTTTTAATTACAAAATAAGTAGGTATGTGTAGTTATTATACATATGTATCAGCTTATCATCAAAATAACAAAAGTCAAATGTCTAAACTTTTAGTTTTAATGACAAAATATGGAAAATATATTCAAACAGTTATTTAATGCCAAAGAATTAACATAAACATATAATTTTTTTCATAAAATCTGTATTTTTTATCATTGTTTGCATTTAGTCAGACCACTGTTATTTAAGTTATTTTTACATTTTCTGTTTTCATAAAAAATTTCGTTCAGGTTTTGTATCTGATTCTGATCTAATTACAATCACACAAGCGTATTGTGCTTTCAAACCAAACTCACAGTCATCGCGTCTCTCCCGTTTCATTTCCCCAGACATTAATTCATTTCACTGCATGAATGGAGGTGAAACAACAAGTTGGTTGGTTTAGTGAGCCTCAGAGACGGACACATGCATTTCAACCCTCCACCGGTTCGGTACTAGAGCAGGAATGTAATTAAGCGTGTGGGCGGAGCCGGATGTTGATTGAGATGCTTTGTGGTTCTCAGCTTTAATACTTTAATTACACTCAACCTACACTCAACCATTTTCTTATTACCTCAGCAGCTTCACGCTTTCACTTTATATTAGTCCTTCTCTTCTGGGAAGATGGATGGAAAATATTTCTTCCTGCTGTTTGTTTAAAACACTGATGTATGTTTATAGGTGAACCTGGATGGACAAAGTCTTCCTCTTTGTTTTAAGAATACTGGATTTGTAAAATAAGGCCTGTAGTTAAAATCACTTGAAAAGTTTGTGTTTTGTCATACAAGTGAATTTTGTGAATCAATGTTGTTTTAAACAAATGCTTCCTTTAAGTTGCTGTAACAACAGTCACGTATATATACTTTAAATTTAAACCTTTATATACAACCCGAATTCCGGAAATGTTGGGATGTTTTTAAAATTTGAATAAAATGAAAACTAAAAGACTTTCAAATCACATGAGTCAGTATTTTATTCATAATAGAATATAACAAATGTTTAAACTGAGACATTTATTCTTATATCCACTAAATGAGCTCATTTCAAATTTGGCACGGGGGCAACAAAGGGCTGAAGCGCTGAAAAGATTCAGCTGGGAGAACATCTAGCAACTAATTAAGTTAATTGACATCAGGTCTGTAACATGATTAGCTATAAAAGGGATGTCTTGGGAGGCAGAGTCTCTCAGAAGTAAAGATGGGCAGAGGCTCTACAATCTGTGAAAGAGTGCGTGAAAAGATTGTGGAATACTTTAAAAGCAACGTTCGTCAACATCAAATTGTAAAGGCTTTGCGAATCTCATCATCTACAGTGCATAACATCATCAAAAGATTCAGAGAAACTGGAGGATTTATTTTTTCTAGGATACCCGTGGCCTTCGGGCCCTCAGACAACACTGCATCACTCATCGGCATGATTCTGTTATTGACATTTCTAAATGGGCCCAGGAATACTTCCAGAAACCACTGTCGGTAAACACAATCCGCCGTGCCATCTGGAGATGCCAACTAAAACTCTATCATGCAAAAAGGAAGCCATATGTGAACACGATCCAGAAGCGCTGTTGTGTCCTGTGGGCCAAGGCTCATTTAAAATGGACTGTTTCAAAGTGGAAAAGTGGTCAGACGAGTCCAAATTTGACATTCTTGATGGAAATCACGGACGACGGTGTCCTCCGGTCTAAAGAGGAGGGAGACCTTTCAGCGTGTCATCAGCGTTCAGTTCAAAAGCCAGCATCTCTGATGGCATGGGGGAGCATAAGTGCATACGGTATGGGCAGCTTGCATGTTTTGGAAGGCACTATGAATGCTGAAAAATATATAAAGGTTTTAGAGCAACATATGCACCCCTCCAGAGGACGTGTATTTCAGCAGGACAATGCAAAACCAATTACATCAGCATGGCTTCATAGTAGAAGAGTCCGGTGCTGAATTGGGCCTGCAGTCCTGATCTTTCACCTTTAGAGAACATTTGATGCATTAAACGAAAAATACGTCAAAGACGACCATGAACTCTTCAGCAGCTGGAAACCTATATCAGGCAAGAATGGGACAAAATTCCAAAACTCCAGATCCTCATAACCTCGATGCCCAGACGTCTTCAAACTGTTTTGAAAAGAAGAGGAGATGCTACACCATGATAAACATGCCCTCGTCCCAACTATTTGGAGACCTGTAGCAGGCATCAAATTTGAAATGAGCTCATTTTGTGCATAAAATTGAAAACATTTCCATTTAAACATTTGTTATTTTATCTATGTTCTATTGTGAATAAAATATTGGCTCGTGTGATTTGAAAGTCTTTTACATAAAGATAACAGCTGCCACAAATGTGAGTTTGTGTTTGAATTTTAAAGTGTGTGTGTGTGTGTGTGTGTGTGTGTGTGTGTGTGTTGCAGGTGTCCAGCATGTGTTTTGTGAGTGCCGAATACTCGAGTTGTGGAGAAAATGAATTTTACAATTACACAATCAGCAGCTGCCAAGCCTGTCCACAGTGTCAGCCGGGACAAGAGCCATACATGGTGAGAAACACACACACACACACACACGCCCACATAGAAAAACACATTACATGGATTTTCCTGAAGAAAATAAACTTAAATTTCAAGGCTTTGGTCACTTTTGATCTCAAAAGTATCAAGTGTGCACAGCAAAAAATGATTTTCTTGTGTTTCTTAGTAATAAATATCTAAACATTCTTGAATCTCGATGCATTTACTTGACAATATAAATTACTTAAGATATTATGTCTTGTTTTCTGAAAAATTATTTCAAAGGCTAAACAAGATTATTTTTCTTGCCCCATTAGTTTGGTCTTGGTAGATATTTTTGTGAATGCAAAAGACACAATATGTGAACGAAGCAGTCAAACACATCCATCTAAAGCATGTTTACCTACAAAAACAATAGAGAAGCAAAAACACGGCCCCTAAAAGATATTCCAAGTCTCAGCTCATATGTGACCCTGGAGCACAAAACCAGTCATAAGGGTCAATTTTATGAAATAGGACAATATTTGGCTGAGATACAACTATTTGAAAATCTGGAATCTGAGGGTGCAAAAAAAATCTAAATATTGAGAAAATCACCTTTAAAGTTGGTCAAATTAAGTTCTTAGCAATGCATATTACTAATCCAAAATTAAGTTTTGATATATTTACGGTAGGAAACATCTTCATGGAACATAATATCCTAATGATTTTTGTCATAACAGAAAAATGTATAATTTTGACCCATACCGTGGGTACATATACGCTACAAATATACCTGTGCTGCTTATGACTGCTTTTGTGCTCCAGGGACACATATTAATCAGAAGACTTGAGAGTCATATACTTACTGTTATAATACTTCACTTGAGCTGCTTTTGAAACAAGGTGGCTGGACTTTAATGGTGTTTTTTCTGTCGTTTTGTTCACAATGAACTGTTGTTGTGTGGAGAAGAAGTGCATGTAACTCAAAACTATGAGCATATAGGTTTGGAAGGACATTAGAGAGTCAGTAATGACCGTGATTTAACTGTGAACGGCTCCTTTAAGAGCTGATAGTCTTTCTCTGGACCACCCAGAGAGCCGTGGCATCAGATGACATCAGAAGATCTCGAGTGCTAAACGAGAGACGACAGGTCTAAACGAACCCTTAACAAGAGACGGCTCTGTGACTGTGCTGAAATTGTGCTGAACTCCAATTAAAGATATACTTTGTGGAACTATCGCAAGTATACTTTAGGTACACTTTAAATAGTTTGCATTTAAAGACCGATATTATTCAAAGATCATACTATCCTCATCAAAAGTGACATTAAAACACATTTTAGACTTAATATTAAGAAAAGTGCATTGTGCACATCTAGTACGCCAAACATTTTTATATCAGTAAGTCTCGAGTTATATCTCAGTAAATATGTTAATAGATTTGAACTATATTTAGTATGAAATAAATGTATTTATTTTCCAGTACAAATATCTAGACATTCTTAAATCAAGATATGTTAACTTGAGGAGCAAAATGACAAAATATTAAAGTTTTGTTAGTTTTTGCCTAAAACAAGAACAAATATCTTTCAGTGAAGAAAAATAATCTTGTTTTCTCTTCGATTTAATATAATTTTTCTGACCCCACTGGCAGATCATTTTTCTTGTTTTAAGCAAAAACTAAAATTGTAATATGCTAAGTAATTTTACTTCTCAAAGATAATTCATCTTAATTCAAGAAGGTTTAGATAGTTGTACTAGAAACTAAGTCAAAAATGCAAAGTAATAATAATAATAATAATACACTTTATTTTATAAAGCGCCTTTAAAAGCAGCTTCTCAAAGCGCTGAACACAATGTAATCAAATACAATAAAAGCAAAACAAAATCAATACGCAAATGCAAGTTTAAAACAATATGTCTTAAGTTGAAATTTAAAACATTATAATTCTGAACTCCGCTAAGTTCAAGAGGCAGAGAATTACAAAGCACAGGGGCGTAGAAATAAAAAGCCTTGTCACTTATAGATCTTAGTGTATGTATGCATGCAACAATTCTGTGAGGTAATGAGGTGCCAGGTCATGTAAAGCTTTAAAAGCAAGCATCAGGATTTTAAAATCTAAACCTGATCGGGAACCAGTGCAAAGATTCTAACACTGGAGTAATATGACGACCAATCCTAGTCCCAGTTAAAGACTTTCGGCTGAATTTTGTACATATTGCAGCTTATTAAGTGCATATTTAGAAGCTCCAGCTAAAAGAGCGTTACAATAGTCTAACCACGAGACAAAGGAATTTACCAGCATTTCCGCGAGTGTGGAATTTAACATAGCACGCAATCTTGCGATATTTCTGAGGTGGAAAAAAGAGGGACAAAAGAATCAAAACACAGATGAGCATCAATAATATCTCCAAGGTTCCTCACTCGACTCTGGACTTCCAAAACAGAGCCGGACAGATGGCCGGCTTTAGAAATTTGATGACGGGAACCTATAAGCATAACTTCAGTTTTATCACCGGTCAAACGCAATAAATTATTATCCACCCGTGTTTTAATCTCAGACAAATAAGCAACGTCAAGATGCTCGTGAGGATTTGAATGTATATAAATCTGCGTATCGTTGCATGTAAATGATAATGAAGGCAGAGCGATCTCAAAAGGTGGCCTTTTAATAAATGTTAAAAAGTAAAGGGTCTAAGACCGAGCCCTGGGGGACACCAGTTGAAACAGAGCTAATCTCAGCCATATCTCAAAAGGTGGCCTTTTAATAAATGTTAAAAAGTAAAGGGTCTAAGACCGAGCCCTGAGGGACACCAGTTGAAACAGCCAGCTTTTAATAAATGTTAAAAAGTAAAGGGCCTAAGACCGAGCCCTGAGGGACACCAGTTGAAACAGAGCTAATCTCAGCCATAGAAAAACACTGGGAATGCTCAGTAAAATACGATTCAAACACTCTTTCAAGATGAGTGATCCAAGTTATAGACTGTGATCCACGGTATCAAACGCGGCTCTTAGATCAAGAAGAATAAGAACAGATGTTGCACCCGAGTCAGAAGCCATCAACAAATCGTTGGTGACCTTGACCAAGGCAAGTGAAATTTACCTGACTGAAGAGGTTCAACTGTGAGATGATTGCAACAATACGCTCAAGTAATTTTGCCAAAAACGGGAGATTTTAAATAGGACGAAAGTTATTGAAATAGTCTAGTGCAATTTTTTCATTTTTAGGTGCAATTAGCAATCTTTAATGCTGCTGGAACAACCCCAGTCTGTAAGGAATCATTTATAATACTGAGAACGAATAATGTAAAATAAAATATTTTGTGTTAGAACTCGTTAAACAGCGCTGCGCCTTTAAACTTGTCAGTTGTAAATAAAATAAATATTATTGAAATACATTTTACAAGAAAATACTATTTACGTTTTTCTATTTCAAGTAATTAAACATGAAGTTCTGAAGTAGAAAAGCTGAAATTGTATTTACTTAAAATAAAAAATATTTGTGAAAAATCGTAAAATCTTTTTTCCACATTTATGAATCGTTTTATTAGTTTTGTCACTCATATTCAGAGAGTGAGGATTATTATAGTTAACAAAACCAAAACTAGAGCTATTTCGGAAACAATTACACTGCAAAAATTGACAATATTTTTGCCTTGCTTTCCAATCCAAATATCCAAATATTCATAAATCAAGATACATTTACTGGAGACGCAAAATTACTTCATATTCTATGTCTTGTTTTTGAAAAATGCATCATAATGAAGTGAGTTTTTGCATAAAACAAGAGCAAATATCTGTCAGAGCGCTCATTAAAATCCACTTAATTCAAAACAAAATGAGATCATTTTTGTAACCTCATTGTTCTTGTTTTACTCCCTTCATTTGACTTAATATCATCAAATATTATATTAAAGTACTTTGCAACTAATACGAGAATCTTTAGATATTTTTACTGGAAAACAAGACAAAATATTGAAGAAAAGCATGATTTTTTTGTATAGAATTAATCTGAGCTCCAAAGCCATGCTGCTTAATTAATATTAAAAACACATCAGAGATGCTCTTGTGTCTCTTTACAACACTTGAGATGAATTCCAGCAAAAATAGGCGCTATTTGCGAAGCGAAGAAAACAACTATTATGGAAATAAGAGTCATTTTTGCGTAATTATACCTCAGATATTGTTTGGAGTGTCTGTGAAAATTACCAGTAAAATGATGTTGCTTTATATTTGAGTGTTTCTCACTTCTGCTGGATTTAACGACGCCTTTAGCCTGTAATTTAAATGAGCTGTCATCTAAATCAAGCTCTCTTTCATTTGATGCTTCATGTGTTGTTTCTGAAGCACGAAACAAATAAAAGTTTATGCAAAAACTCACTTCATTCTGATGCATTTTTCAAAAACAAGACATGTGATATGAAGTAATTTTGCGTCTCCAGTAAATGTATCTTGATTTATGAATATTTGGATATTTTGTTTGGAAAACAAGGCAAAAATTGTCAATTTTTGTAGAGTATTTGTTTCTGAACTACTGTTTTTTTTTAGTCTAGAGTTCATTTTTCTCTTGTATAACTATCTAAACATTCTTGAATCAAGATGCATTTACTATACAAGTAAAATGACTTAAGATATTATGTCTTGTTTTCTAAAATGTTGTTAGTTTTTGCTAAAGACGAGCAAAAATATGTCAATGTGGCAAGAAAAATAATCTTAATTCAAAGGCTAAACAAGATAATTTGACATTTTATTTGTCAAGTAAATGCATCTCGATTCAAGATATTTTTACTAGAAAACAAGACAAAAATACTAAGTAAGAAAATCATACATATTTCGGTTATATTTGTGACCCTGGAGCACAAAAGCAGTCACAAGCTATATTTGTATAAATAGACAACAATACATTGTATGGGTCAAAATTATCTTGTATGCCAAAAATCATTAGGATATTAAGATCATGTTCCATGAAGATATTTAGTACATTTCCTACCATAAACTTAATTTTTTATTAGTAATATGCATGGCTAAGAACAACTTTAAAGATGATTTTCTCAATATTTAGATTTTTTTGCACCCTCAGTTTCCAGATTTTCAAATATTGTCCAAACCATACATCAATGGAAATATTATTTATTCAGCTTTCAGGTGGTGCATACATCTCAGTTTCCCAATATTGACCCTTATGACTGGTTTTGTGCTCCAGTGTCACATATTTATGAAATAAACGTGAAGCACAAACATTTGGATTCGTCCCGAATGAAATCTGTACGTGTTAATTATATAGCGTATTTCACAAACACTGTATTCAAAATAAATTAATTTATGCTTGGCGTTTATAATAAATGGTGTTTATAATGAATGCCACTGTAATTCATACTTATATGTATCACTCCGTTTCTTTTCTATAATGATTTGTTGAGGAGTGAAATACTAAAATACATTTTTATAGTCAAGTAATTCACATTTATTTCTGTAGCACTTTATACAATACAGATTGATTTAAAGCAGAATCACAGGAAAATAACAGTGTTGATATTGTAAAATTATGAATTATGAAATGAACTCAATTTCAGCTGTAAAGCAGCTCTACAGTCATTATTCAGATACATGAGTGCATACAAATCAATTATATTAATGAATATTAAATAGCTTTGAAACATTTGTAAATTGTTTGTTTTATTTATATTTTTGTACATTACAATTTTTTTTATTAACATTAATTCTGAATGTAGTAACAAAAGGTTACTTATCCAACTTAAATGCATTTTCCTCTCTCTCTCCAAAATGACCTTTTGACCTGGTGCAACTTATTTTGCTTATATATATATATATTTACTTTTTATTTATCATACATTGTCATAATTGTGAGATAAAAATGATTTTTTTAAAATGTACAAGGAAATTTTAGTGTCTATTATTACCATTATTTCTGAATGCAATAAGCAAATTTGTACTTTTACATCAATGCAACTTTTTATTTCTCTCTCAAAAGACAAATTTGAGCCAGTGTGACTTATTGAGCATTATTTTTGTTTGTTGTTTTTACTTCTTAGTATTTACATTACTTCTGAATGCAATATCAAAGTGAAACTGAAAAAAAGCATTTACGACAGAAAAAGGCCTTGAAATGCTGAACAATCCAATAACGCCGGTGCTCTGGGGCCAAAGATGATCTTGATTCAATCGAAGCAGATAAAAGACGTTTGAGCTTAAATACATGTTTTACTTCCCATGAAGCGAGCGTGTGTGTGTCTGTGTGTGTGTGTGTGTGTGTGTGTGTGTGTATCTGTGTGTGTATCTGTGTGTCTGTGTATGTGTGTGTGTGTGTGTGTGTGTGTGTCTGTGTGTGTGTGTGTCTGTGTGTGTGTGTGTATGTGTGTGTGTGTTTGTGTGAGTGTCTGTGTGTGTGTGTGTGTCTGTGTGTGTGTGTGTGTGTGTGTGTGTGTGTGTGTGTGTGTGTGTGTGTGTGTGTGTGTGTGTGTGTGAGTGTCTGTGTGTGTGTGTGTGTGTGTGAGTGTGTGTGTGTGTGTGTGTGTCTGTGTGTGTATGTGTGTGTGTGTGTGTCTGTGTGCGTGTGTGTGTGTCTGTGTGTGTGTATCTGTGTGTGTATCTGTGTATGTGTGTGTGTGTGTGTGTGTTTGTGTGTGTCTGTGTGTGTTTGTGTGAGTGTCTGTGTGTCTGTGTGTGTGTGTTTGTGTGAGTGTGTGTGTGTCTGTGTGTGTGTGTGTTTGTGTGTGTGTCTGTGTGTGTGTGTGTGTGTGTGTGTGTGTGTGTGTGTGTGTGTGTGTGTGTGTGTGTGTGTGTGTGTGTGTGTGTGTGTGTGTTTCTGTGTCTGTGTCTGTGTGTGAGTGTTTGTGTGTGTGTGTGTGTGTGTGTGTGTGTGTGTGTGTGTGTCTGTGTGTGTGTGTGTGTGTGTGTGTGAGTGTGTGTGTGTGTGTGTGTGTGTGTGTGTGTGTGTGTGTGTGTGTGTGTGTGTGTGTGTGTGTGTGTGTCTGTGTGTGTGTGTGTCTGTGTGTGTCTGTGTGTGTGTGTGTGTGTGTGTGTGTGTATCTGTGTGTGTGTGTGTGTGTCTGTGTGTGTGTGTGTGTGTGTGTGTGTGTGTGTGTGTGTCTGTGTGTGTGTGTGTGTGTGTGTGTCTGTGTCTGTGTCTGTTTCTCTCTCTCTCTTTCTCTCTCTCTGTGTGTGTCTTCAGTATTGAATGCATGTTGGGGGTGAATGTCAGAATGGAGAAGGACTTCTCAATAAGTTTTAAACCAGAGCAGATGGCGAGTACCAACATCTCAATCTCTTTTATCTCCAAACCGCCACCGGAGGCCAAAAGAACAAAGCGCTGCACCTCTGCCCACCAAAGACGCATTATCATTGCCTCATTACGCTAATTAAGAGCTCAGCGCTCTAACAGCATTCAGAAATGACAAGAAAATAATAGCAAATCTGAAACGGCCTTGGGAGACGTTCTGACAAAGTCTTTCATGTCGTGAGTGCTGTAACATCCGAATCAGTGAGAATCTGAAGCACATTTGAGGAGTTGTTGTGGAAAGCATGCTCAGATGTTATTCTGGGGATCTAGATTATGAAACACAATGAATATGAATCTGAGCGCCGCTGCTGGGATGTTTCACATTAAGCGTGTTTCTGCGGATGGTTCTGGCAGCTCGCTAAACTCCAGCAGCTGCGGCTTCATATTCGAGGATTAAAAACAACTGCATGTTCAGTGTGTGATTCATGTCTAATCGGTTAAAGATCTGTACGTGACATGCATTACGATCAATGACATACAATTCATATTCAGCATTATCATTGATTTAGATCAGATGAGAACTGAATATGATCTGAATAATGACTCTTTTGTCTTCTGTAGAGCTGCTACAGAGTAAAACATGTCAAAATTGTTGAGATAAAAACATATCTGAGGGATACACCTCCTTAAGTAACGTAATTACTCAGTAATGTAACGCATTAGTTTCCATGAAAAGTAACTAAATAACGTAATTACTCAGTAATGTAACGCATTACTTTCCATAAAAATTAACTAAGTAACGCATTACTTTCCATAAAAAGTAACTAAGTAACGTAATTAGTAACGTTTTTCACTTAGTAACTTAACGTAATTACTACGTAACTTAACAATGTTGTAATGCATTGCTTTGGCACAATGTTATAATGCATTGCTTTTAAATGCAACTTTCCCCAACACTGCTTGTAATGCATAACCCCCGACACTGATAAGTGCTGTAGAAATGAAGGAGGCTTGACGTGTAGATGAGTGTGAGGAGATCTCTGTACCGTGTGTTTTTCAGAACTGTGGTTACGGCACTAAAGATGACGATTACACCTGTATCGTCTGTCCGGCCGGGAAGTTCTCCAAAGGCAAATACGAGATCTGCCGTCGCCACAAAGACTGCGACTCGCTGTACCGCGCCACCATCCTGACGCAGGGCACTCTGGAGAGCGACGCCGAGTGCGGACCGTGTTTACCGGGGTACGAAAACACTGATCACAACCTACACAAATCAATTCAGGTTTTTTTTTTTGCTTCAGCCACAGAATAAAACATTAAAAAAGGTTGTGGCTTTTTATTGCACAATTCTGAGTAAAAACATCCTGCTGCCAGTAATGTGTGTTTTTTATATTTATATTTTCTTTCCTCATTATTTGTTTCAGGTCATTTTTTCATTTAATATTTTATTTAATTACATTTCTATTTACACATTCCTTTTTATATCTATAAATAATTTTAGTTGTGGCTTTTATGTATTTAATTTGTCTTTTTCTTATAATATCCAGCAGTCAGTATGTTTTTGTATCCTCCTTTTTTAATGTATACTTTTTCTTTCCTTATTGTTTGTTCCTGTACATTTTTCAAAATAAATATTTTGTTTTATTTTATTTTATTTACACATACAGTTGTGGCTTTTACGTCTTATTTTAACTCAGTAATAGCTTCTAATATTTAATTCCTTGTTATTTATTTCAGTCCGTTTAAAAATATATATTTTATTTTATTTGCAGCCAGTAATGTTTTTTTTAATAGCTTTTTACACTATTATTTGTTTTAGTCCATTAAAAAAAAGTAAAGATATAAAAAAAAATTCACATTAATTTTTATGCCTGTAAAGTATCTCAGCAGTGGCTTTTATGTCTTGAATTTTGGCTTTTTCTTTATGTCAAACATTCTGAATAACTGTTGGGTAGTGTATATAATGTGCTATAAAATGATTTTATTTAGTCTAACCCTTTAATAATTCTTTCATTCCTTTACCAGTGATAAGCAGCACGTGTTTGTTTGTGTGTTTTCTGGTTTAGGTACTACATTCTGGAGAACCGTCCGCGTAACATCTATGGCATGGTGTGCCACTCGTGTCAGAACGCTCCTCGAAACATCAAAGAGTGTAAGAACATCTCATCTGTGACCCTGGAGCACAAAACCAGTCATACCGGTCAATTCAAATCAGCTTTCTATTGATGTATGGTTTGGACAATATTTGAAAATCTGGAATCTGAGGGTGCAAAAAAATCTAAATATTGAGAAAATCATCTTTAAAGTTGTTCAAATGAAGTTCTTAGCAATGCATATTACTAATCAAAAATTAAGTTTTGATATATATTTAAGATAGGTAATATCTTCATGGAACATAATATCCTAATGATTTTTGGAATACAAGAAAAAATTATAATTTTGACCCATACAATGTATTGTTGGCTATTGCTACAAATATAGCTGTGCTGCTTATTAGGCGTGTAACAATTAATTGATATGTATCGATACGATGTATGACGATACGATACATCGATGCCACGCGTAAAATATCGATATCTGTATTTACCTTTATTTTGGCACCATCCACATTTTCACATAATCTCCGTCTATGTATAACCGCCAACGCATGCATTCTCGTTCAATCTCACGTATCAGGACTCGATATAAGGACTGGCCGAAGCATAAAAGACGCACACACACATCTATCTGAAGCGCGCGCACACACACACATCTGAAGCACGCGCACACACACATCTGAAGCGCATGCGCACACACACACATCTGAAGCGCACGCGCACACACACATCTGAAGCGCACGCGCACACACACATCTGAAGCGCACACACACATCTGAAGCGCACGCGCACACACACATCTGAAGCGCACGCGCACACACACATCTGAAGCGTGCACACACACACATCTGAAGCGCACGCGCACACACACATCTGAAGCGTGCACACACACATCTGAAGCGCACGCGCACACACACATCTGAAGCGATTACAAGAGACTCCATGCGGGCTACCAGGTGCCCGCGGTTAAATGCAATGACATGAAAAAATACAAAATTCACTAATCTTTTTTTTGGGTCTCAGGAGTATAGTGCATAATTGCATAAACACAATTACGTTCCGTAGGCCCACACACAGTTTACATTTACACATTTAGCAGACGCTTTTATCCAAAGCTTACAATTGCATTCAGGTTATACATTTTTAATCAGTATGTGTGTTCCCTGGGAATCGAACCCACAACCTTTTGCGCTGCTGAAGCAATGCTCTACCACTGAGCCACACAGGAACAGTTTAGCACAGAGAACAGATTGACTGAACCCAACCCAACCCAACCCAAAGCCAGTTCCAGCGATGCACCGAGCAGCAGGTCATCAATAACGCGTCTGGACTCCATCAGCCATCAGTGCATGAAGCTTTCTCAGATTTATTCTCCTAGTCTTGGCCTGGCTCTGGTGTTTGGCAGACCGTCTCTGATTAGCGGCACATACCTGAAGCGCTGACCGCATGGAAACCAGCAGAGAACCGCGCAAACCTGAGCGTTAATGCGGCGTAAACTTCACCGCAAGCAGCAGCGCGGTCAACAACCACGTCAGCTTTCCCTTCAGGTTTAGAGCTCGGATTTCTATTTGGGATGAAATGTCTTTGTTTGTGGAAGCGAGGGGAATTAATTCACTCCAGGTTTGACCGAGCGAGCGAGAGCCAAGCTTTTTATTGTTTTGTTTTGCTAATTGCTAATAGTTTGTCTTCGGCCACGAGATGAGAGTGGAAACTCTGACGAGAGACCAACAAACTGCTTCTTACTCCAGAGATTCCAGCAAAACTGAAAAAAATCAAGCTATTAAATCTGTTTTGGACATAACCGGGACACTGTGTGCACACGTTTCATTTGCATTTCATTTCGCTAGTAGCCTATACTTCATCTAATAGTCTAATAAACCTGGTATTGTATATCACAAATATTGTTGCATCTTCATAAAAATGTATTTATTTATTCGCTTCTTTATTTATTCATTTATTTATTTAATTTATTCATTCATTTATTTATTTATTAATTTACGTATTTATTTATTTGTTTATTAATTTATTCGTTTATTTATTTATTCATATGTTTATTTATGTATTTATTTATTCATGCATTTATTTATTTATTTATTCATTTATTTATTTTTTTCTTCATTTCTTCATTTATTCATTCATTTATTCATTCATTTATTCATTCATTCATTTATTTATTCATTTATTCATTCATTCATTTATTTATTTATTCATTTATTCATTTATTCATTTATTCATTCATTTATTTATTTATTTATTTATTCATGCAATTAATTATTTGTTTGTTTATTTATTCATGCATTTATTTATCCGATTATATATGTATTTTCTCCATATAGAGAATGAGAACAACAGTTTGTTAGTAGTCTAATAAACCTAGTATTGTATATCATGAGTATTGTTGGCTCTTTAACAAATTGATATTTTTAAATTAAATGTTATACTTAATTTTATTTACACACAAAGTTTTTAATTTCTAAAATTGTTTTAGTTTTGGCTTTTATGTGTTTAATTTTGGCTTTTTATTCAAGTCAAACATTTAGTTGTGTATTTAATGCACTATAAACATTAACTTTCCCTGCTTGTATAAATTCTTAATATCTTTACATTTTTAGTGACAGATTTCAGATCCGTGGTTGTCCAATAAACCTAAAATTATATATTACAAAAAAGTATTTAATATTTGTTTTATTACATTTTATTTAGAATTTTAGAAATTTAATAAAATGTGTATATATTTATTTTTTTATTTTTTTCTGCATTAAGTGGCTTTTATGATATTTTGATGAACTTGCCTAAAGCGTCCATAATTGATTTATTTCTTTATATCCGCATTATATCCGCTCTGGGAACGACGGTTCATTATAAACCTGGAAGTGTAATGTATTATGAATATTGTTGATGAATGGTTTTGATGAACACCCAGGTCTTTGTGCTAGAAACACGTCTGCGCCGGTCAGAGCCGCTGTAATTGTTTTCTATTGTGCGGTGACAGAAATAGACTCTATTTAATTAAAAGAGCATAAGAAACAGGTCGTTTAAAGCTGCAGATGTGAAAGTATGCGGAGAGAGAGAAGACATGCTCGCACTCGCCGGGTAATCTGTAGATTATGCTCACCCACAGCGTCTAATAATTAAGAGTATGGAGGGAATGAAAGATTAACTTGCTGCTGCTAGCATGGAAACGTGTCCAGCGGCGGACCTCATTTCAGTATCTGTGATCTCAGCAGATGATTTGGTGTTAAATGATTGTGATAATGGTTTCTAATGAAGTCAGATGACTGATGGGGCTTCGTTTTGTTTACAGTGTGTTTGAGAAAGAAATAAACAAAGACCTCAACCCTATGAGAGCTTTGACTAATGGGCTTAATTACACCAATACTTCAACTCCAGAGCTGGAAACACTCACAGATTTGTGTTTTAGTCCATTAAGACTGTTAGCGTCCCATATTTAATGTTGGGTTGTTATACACTGAATGTCATGCGGCATCAAGTTGCACTCCATCAGAGAACATTCTCACGTCTCAAAGCGGAAAGATCTGCAGCTTTTCATCATTTAGAATAACTCGTGTTTGTATTTTATGGTCATTTTGACCAGTTTGCTGAAAATGTGAGTTATAGATTACTTACAAATTACATTAGTAAACAATTCATTACTCTAGTAACCGATCCATTACATTAACAACCAATCCTTTACATTAGTAACCAATCCATTACATTAACAACCAATCCAATACATTAGTAACCGATCCATTACATTAACAACCAATCCTTTACATTAGTAACCGATCCATTACATTAACAACCAATCCATTACATTAGTAACCAATCCATTACATTAGTAACCAATCCATTACATTAGTAACCGATCCATTACATTAGTAACCGATCCATTACATTAGTAACCGATCCATCATTAACATCCAATACATTAGTAACCAATCCATTACATTAGTAACCAATCAATAGTAACATTACATTAGTAACCGATCCATCATTAGTAACATCCATACATTAGTAACCAATCCTTTACATTAGTAACCGATCCAATACATTAGTAACCGATCCATTACATTAACAACCAATCCATTACATTAGTAACCAATCCATTACATTAGTAACCAATCCATTACATTAGTAACCAATCCAATACATTAGTAACCGATCCATTACATTAGTAACCAATCCATTACATTAGTAACCAATCCATTACATTAGTAACCAATCCATTACATTAGTAACCGATCCATTACATTAGTAACCGATCCATTACATTAGTAACCAATCCATTACATTAGTAACCGATCCAATACATTAGTAACCAATCCAATACATTAGTAACCAATCCATTACATTAGTAACCAATCCATTACATTAGTAACCAATCCATTACATTAGTAACCGATCCATTACATTAACAACCAATCCAATACATTAGTAACCGATCCATTACATTAGTAACCAATCCATTACATTAGTAACCAATCCATTACAATCCTTTACATTAGTAACCAATCCATTACATTAGTAACCAATCCATTAGTAACAATACATTAGTAACCAATCCAATTACATTACATTAGTAACCGATCCATTACATTAGTAACCAATCCATTACATTAGTAACCAATCCATTACATTAGTAACCAATCCTTTACATTAGTAACCGATCCATACATTAGTAACCAATCCTTTACATTAGTAACCAATCCATTACATTAGTAACCAATCCATTACATTAGTAACCAATCCTTTACATTAGATCCAATTAGTAACATCCATACATTAGTAACCAATCCATTACATTAATAACCGATCCATTACATTAGTAACATTACATTAGTAACCAATCCATTACATTAGATCCATTACATTAGTAACCAATCCTTTACATTAGTAACCAATCCATTACATTAGTAACCAATCCTTTACATTAGTAACCAATCCATTACATTAGTAACCAATCCTTTACATTAGTAACCAATCCAATTAGTAACATCCTTTACATTAGTAACCAATCCTTTACATTAGAACCAATCCATTACATTACATAACCAATCCATTACATTAGATCCATTACATTAGTAACCAATCCATTACATTAGTAACCAATCCATTACATTAGATCCATTACATTAGTAACCGATCCAATCCATTACATTAGTAACCAATCCAATACATTAGTAACCGATCCATTACATTAGTAACCGACCATTACATTAGTAACCAATCCAATTAGTAACATTACATTAGTAACCATCCATCCATTACATTAGTAACCGATCCAATTAGTAACATTACATTAGTAACCGATCCAATTACATTACATTAGTAACCGATCCATTACATTAGTAACCGATCCAATACATTAGTAACCAATCCATTACATTAGTAACCGATCCATTACATTAGTAACCGATCCATTACATTAGTAACCGATCCAATACATTAGTAACCGATCCATTACATTAGTAACCCATCCAATACATTAGTAACCGATCCAATACATTAGTAACCGATCCATTACATTAGTAACCGATCCAATACATTAGTAACCGATCCATTACATTAGTAACCGATCCATTACATTAGAAACCGATCCATTACATTAATAACCGATCCAATACATTAGTAACCGATCCAATACATTAGAAACCGATCCATTACATTAATAACCGATCCATTACATTAGTAACCGATCCATTACAATAGTAACCGATCCATTACAATAGTAACCGATCCATTACATTAGTAACCGATCCATTACATTATAATACATTAGTAACCGATCCATTACATTACATTAGTAACCGATCCATTACATTAGTAACCGACCAATACATTAGTAACCGATCCATTAGTAACATCCATACATTAACCGATCCATTACATTAGTAACCGATCCATTACATTAGTAACCGATCCAATACATTAGTAACCGATCCATTACATTAGTAACCGATCCATTACATTAGTAACCGATCCATTACATTAGTAACCGATCCATTACATTAGTAACCGATCCAATACATTAGTAACCGATCCATTACATTAGTAACCGATCCATTACATTAGTAACCGATCCATTACATTAGTAACCGATCCATTACATTAGTAACCGATCCATTACATTAGTAACCGATCCAATACATTAGTAACCGATCCATCATTAGTAACCATTAGTCCAACATTAGTAACCGATCCATTCTTAAATCCAGTAACCGATTGTAACCGATCCATTAGTAACATTAGTAACCAATCCATTACATTAGATCCATTACATTAGTTAGTCAACCAATCCATTGGACGACTTGGATTCAATCGTTTTGTCTTGTTTTCTTTCAATCAGCACAGGTCTTGTGTTTCTTTTTGGATCTGATTGATAGCAGGCCTCATTGATCTGAACTTTAACCAAAATGATGCAGAAATAATTATTTTTTCACTCATAAACTGAGGCGCATGAGCTCAGCTCAATGAGATCCACGATTAATACGTTCCAAAAAGACACAAAACCTGTGCTGATTGAAAGAAAACAAGTGGACAAAACGATTGAATCCAAGATTTGTTGAGCAGAATGAGAGATTGACATGTGTTCAGCAGATGTATGAGTGACACTATATTGGCTGATTTTATTGAGTGTTTTTACAGGCATGCAGTCGACGCCGCCGTCATCGGGCCGAGCTCCGAGCGTGTCGTCCAGCAGCACCACCATATTCCCACACGCAGAGAAAGGCAAGAGCACAAAACATCACATGAAAGCTGAATAAATAGGCTTTCCATTAACGTATGGTTTCTTAGGATTGGACAATATTTACCACTTAAACGTATCATCTCAATTATCACAAGTAAAGTATGGAGTGCCACAAGGATCTGTCCTAGGTCCTCTGATAATTTCAATATTCATATTGCCCCTCGTTTATATTATTAGAAAATACTGGATTAGTTTCCATTGTTATTCTGATGAGATACAACTATTTGAAAATCTGGAATCTGAGGGTGCAAAATAATCTAAATATTGAGAAAATCTCTTTAAAGTTGCTCAAATGAAATTCTTAGCAATGCATATTACTAATCAAAAATTAAGTTTTGATATATTTACGGTCGTAAATTGACTAATATCTTCATGTAACATATCTTTACTTAATATCCTAATGATTTTTGGCATAAAAGAAAAATGTATAATTTTGAGCCATACAATGTATTGTTGGTTATTGCTACAAATATACCTGTGCTGCTTATGACTGCTTCTGTGCTCCAGGCCAGGGTCACATTTATTTTATATTTACACAAAAGATTTACCATGGTTGTTTTCAAGCGTAGTAAAATCACTGTGACATACTGCCTTATTGCTCAGATAAAACACCAGCAACATTATAGAATATGAGATATATAAGGTACATTTAATATTAATAATAACATCAGAATAGACCCTTTTTCTGCTTTAGTAAACATTGTGATGTTTTTCTGTGGAGGCAAAAAGATATCATGCTTCATATTTGATTATTATTTCTTAAATTCCAGCCACAATCAATCACAACAATGTATGTACAATTACAGATGATTAAGCATATAAATCATCAGTTTTACAGACATTATTTCATACACGACTGTAGTCAAGATGGATAAGAAATCTTTAGACGCATAACACAAACCCTAATTTGTATGTAACCATAATATTAAGCTGTCAAGCTTTTTGTCTGGCAGTGGAAGCAGGTATGTGATAAAATTTCAAATTTGAGCCTATATTACGCCGATTCTGGCCCCCAATATCACAACAAGACGATATTTTAAGCTCCTTATGTAGCCCAACCTGTGCTGGTTTGAATTGTCCGCCTCCAGTTTTCTCTGTTTTGCCTCCAGCTAGCGCTGTGACGTAATTGTGACGGGTCTATAAACAATTAGTCAAATGCAAGTGTTGCATGTTATGGTCATCAAGCAACATGAATCTTTTACTGTGTTCCAGATCCAACAGGACAAGGTCACCTTGCAACGGCCCTCATCATCGCCATGTCAACCATCTTCATCATGGCCATCGCTATAGTGATGATTATTATGTTCTACATCTTGAAGACCAAACCGAGTGGACAAGGTAAGATTGCTAGAACTACACACTAATTATGTGTGAGTGTGTGTGTGTGTGTGTGTGTGCATGCATGTGTGTGTGTCTGTATGCTTAAATGCGTGTGTGTGTGTGTGTGTGTGTGTGTGTGTATGCTTAAATGCGTGTGTGTGTGTGTGTGTGTGTCTGTATGCTTAAATGCGTGTGTGTGTGTGTGTGTGTGTGTGTGTGTGTGTATGCTTATGCGTGTGTGTGTGTGTGTGTGTGTGTGTGTGTATGCATGCATGCGTGTGTGTGTGTGTGTGCTTAAATGTGTGAGTGCTTATGTGTGTCTGTATGCTTAAATGCGTGTGTGTGTGTATGCATGTGTGCGTGCGTGCATGTGCATGCGTGTGTGTGTGAGAGAGAGTGACTGAATGTCCACAGGGAAGCTCTTCTGACCGTAGTTCGAGTCCTTCTGCTCTACATTTACTTGAGATCAATTCCCATATTTCAAACTCTTTCTTATTGCTCCAGACATTAAATGAATAGCAGTGCTGAGAGTCTAACCCAGCGCTTTCTTTCTTTCTGTGTCTCTTTCTTTCCCAGCATGCTGCTCTGGGCAAATGATAAAAACAGTGGAAGCCCAAATAAACAAGCAGGAGGAGAAGAAGGAGGTTCAAGGTGAGCGAACGCTTGGTTTGGTATCTATATGTGTTAAACTGCTTAAGATGACGTGACAGACGGGACGAGGTGAATCTGGAATGTTCCTTCACCCCGCGGCTCTCGCTGACAGCGCCGAACGTTCACAACACATCTCTGCAGAACATCTCATAGCGTCTGGAGAAAACCCCTCAAAATTACCCTTCACTCACTCTCACTGCAGCTCATTTAGCCTTCAATCAATCAGAGAGTAGAAATACATAACACACAAATATTATTTTCATTTATAGTTTTTGCGATTTAATGAATTCTATGTATATTAAAAGATTATTTCGATTCATCTTGAATGAGTTTTTCCATTTACCTCATTGCAGTGCATTCACAAAAAAAATACATAAGTCTTGAAAATTCGTCATGAAACCGTCCCAAATGTTAAAGACTGAAGTCTTACATGTCATGTTACTGTAAGCCACAACATTAATCCTGCTTTAGAGCGGATGAGCAAATACCTACAAAGCTAGACATCCACGTTTATCCCATTTCCCACCGGATATTCTCAGCTAAGCCTCTTATAATAACAGAATACATGAGAAAGATCCGCTCATGCACTCGCAGCTGTAACTCTGACTTCAGATCAGCGTTCACGGACAGAAACAGAACATTTATTGAATTTTACACACATCCGACTCGTATCCGTTTAGTTCCTGTAGCTCAGACAGTTAATAATGGCATTTGCATTGCAACACCAATGTCTGATTCGATATAGAAAGGTTTGAATACAATAAAAGCCGCTTTGGATAAAAGCATCTGCCAAATGCATTTGTTTGTATTCTAAACAGTAAAAACAGAAACTTGGGTCACACTTTATTTTGATCCACTTTGAGTCCACTTTAAGGCCTTCTACTAACTATAAGTAACTTTGCAACTACATATCAACTAACTCTCAGAGTAGACTGTTAGGTTTAGGGTTAGTAGAATAAGTGGACATATGCTTGCAAAGTTTCTCAGTATGTATGTCGTGGACTCATAAAGTGAAGAAGATATTAAGTCTATTAATACTCTAATGACTGCTAGTTGACATGTAGTTACAAAGTTACTTACTGTTAGTAGAATTCTAAAATGGACTATCGAAATAAAGTGTTACCGAAACATGAATGTGTTATTGCATAAACTGTTCAAATAAATGATGTGCAGTGATGAATAATGCATAATTCATGCATTAAACAGTCAATAATCCAGGGGTGCGTTTCCCAAAAACAACTATGGTCGCAAATTCCGCCATTGCCAATAGAGTTCAATAGAACTAACGACCATAGTTAACTAACGATGCTTTTGGGAAACGCACCCCAGATCAAATTTGGAAATCTAATTGAAATAGGTTCACTAATAATATATTTATTTTCTATTTTAACTGAAATCTCATGTCAAACTCAACTCTTATGTCAAAACAAAAAAGTTTCAAATACACAATCTCCACACATTGTCTTTCCAGAAAACGTGGTGATCTTTGCAGAAAAGGATGAATTTGATAAGCTCAAGCCTTCATCTCCAAAAACAGCAAAGAGGTGAGTCTCCACTCAAGCTAAACAAACCTTTAACTAGGTTTAACCAGCACTCGTACGGAGGCGTCAAACACGTTTCCTCGTCTCAAGTGAGACTGTGCCGGTAATTCAGCCACCGCAGGACATGTTTGTGCAGCAGCACGGAGCTACAGCTCTTCTCATCTGACTGGAAACATTATGTGACTTACAGACTGAATGAGGTAGTCGAACACAGATCCAGCCTGCAGCTACGCTTTCCACAGGAGATGTTCATTTCAGACAAACGTAATCAAGCGTGTGATAATTACGCAGTGGCACAGCCAAAACCGCCAGGTGAAAATAGCTCCGCTTCAATCATAAGATGACACTTTTTCGCCTCAAACCTTTTATTTTCAAGCAGCAGCAGAAGCTTGAATAAAGAAATAAAACAGTTTTCCTCACACTAGTTAGATGAGAACTTCCCCTTCGTTACACTCGTTAGTTCTGATTGTTGTGAATAACACACTGTCTCTCGTCTCTCTCTCTAAGGCAAGGCACTGCATGTGAATACTAATAGATATCATCATACTTCCCCAGTTGTTTAATTACTTTAAGAATTGCTAAATTTTTTGTATAACGAGATTTCTGAAAAGCTATATTTAAATAAGCAAATGAGCCGTTATCTAATTAAATATGCACTACAGTTCCAGCACGTACTGTAAGTCTGATCTTTGGATAAAGCCAGGTTCGAATTCTTGATTGTGTTGACATCTTAGACTAAAGGTTTTTCCAGAAGGGACTTTTTCTTTTTATCACTCCATAAACCAAGAAAATACTGAAAACAGACAGAAAAAAAAATTCAGCTTGTTTTTAGGAATACAAAAATTGTGATTTATTGAACAAACCGCTCAGTAAAACCCTTCAGAATATAGATATGAATAAAACAGTAAGGTTTGGTGTTTGTAAGTGCTGCTGAAGTGGAGAAACAAACTTTTGGAGAAATGTATTGGAGTTGAAATATTCAGACGCAAATCGATAAAGTGCAATAATAATACCAGGCAAAAAACATATGAACAAATCCTTCAGTAAAAACCTTTAGTATATAGAGAGGAAGAAATCTCTAAAATTTGGTGTATGTAACTTTTGCTAAAGTGGAGATAAAACTCATTACGAGAAAATTACCTTTAACGATTGTATTGCAAATTAAATTTACAGATGCAAAAATATAAAGTGCAAAAATAAATTAGGTGAATGATATATAAACAAACCCATCAGTAAAATCCTTCTTAATACAGGCAGGAATATTACTGTAAAATGTGGTGTTTGGAAGTGCTGCTGAAATGGAGAATTTTTTTTAAAAATATATGTTTTAACAGTGAAATCTACAGATAAAAATAGATAACGTGTAAAAATTAAATCATGTAAATGATATATGAACAAATCCTTTGGTAAAACCCTTCAGAATATAGACATGAATAAAACTGTAAAATTTGATGTATTTAACTGTAGCTGAAGTGGAGATAAAACTCATTATGAGAAAACAGCCATTAAAATTTTTATTGCAAATTACATTTACAGATTATAGATAAAGTGCAATAATAAAACCAGGCAAACAATATATGAACAAACCCTTCAGTAAAAACCTTCACAATATAGAAAGGAATATAACTCTATAATTTGGTATATGTCAGTGCTGCTGAGGTGCAGAAACAAACTAATTTTCAGAAAAAAGGCCTTATTTTGTATTGTCTTTTAAATCTATAGACACAAAAAGATAAAGTGCATTAATAAATCAGGTGAATTATATATGAACAAACCCATCAGTAAAAACCTGTATAGTATAGAGAGGAATAAAACCTTATAATTTAGTGTATATAATTGCTGCTGAGGTGGAGAAACAAACTCGTTAAAGATATGTACTGTAAATTAAATCTACAGATGCAAAAAGATAAAGTGCGAAAATACAACCAGGTGAATGATATATGAATAAACCCTTCTGTAAAACCCTTCAGAATTTAGACATGAATAAAACTGTAAAATTTGGTATTTGGAAGTGCTGCTGAAATGGAGAAAAAAAACTTTTAACGATGTTTTAGAACTGACATCTACTGACACAAATAGATAAAGTGCAAAAAAATTAAAACTTAAATTTGGATGTTTTTTTTCCACTAGTCTGAAACAACATGTAATGAAAAGCAAAATAGCACAAAAGCTCAAAATTGACTGACTGGTTGCAATTGGTCAGATATATTCTAGATGAACTAATATGTGACCCTGGAGCACAAAACCAGTCACAAGGGTCAATATTTCGAAATTGAGATGTGTTCATCATATGAAAGCTGAATAAATAATCTTTCCATTGATGTATGGTTTGGACAATATTTGTAAATCTGGAATCTGAGGGTGCAAAAACATCTGAATATTGATAAAAACACCTTTAAAGTTGTTCAAATTAAGTTCTTAGCAATGCATATTACTAATCAAAAATTAAGTTTTGATATATTCATGGTACAAATATCTTAATGGAACATGATCTTAATATCCTAGTGATTTTTGGCATAAAAGAAAAATGTATAATTTTGAGCCATACAATGTATTGTTGGCTATTGCTGCTTAAGACTGCGTCTGTGCTCCAGGGACACGTATATAGATAGATTGCATCTGTTTATGATTGTTGTAGACATATAACGTGGGAGATTTGACTCATGCCAGAGTATGTGCTAATGCAGATCCAGACCAGGTATCGAGTGTCTGAAAACAATGCCATTCTGTGCGCGGCTCGGAGCCGTCTTTGTCTACAGGCGCTTGTTAGCTCTTCCTGGTAAATGCAACTACGAGCTGAAAACAACAGGCTAGTCAGTACATGATGATTATTACTGTAAAGCACAATAGGCAGAAAAGCAAATGTCTAAATCAGGCTCTTTCATCGAGTAATAGAGTCGTTTCAAACCCTGAAGA
The DNA here is from genome assembly GCA_027474115.1 of Schizopygopsis malacanthus. Taxonomy (NCBI): domain Eukaryota; kingdom Metazoa; phylum Chordata; class Actinopteri; order Cypriniformes; family Cyprinidae; genus Schizopygopsis; species Schizopygopsis malacanthus. The sequence continues at coordinate 436,374 of CM049874.1, read as the reverse complement.
ACCTTCATGCAGCTCACAGTGACTGTAATTACAATAATAGTTTTCAATTGTTGAAAGAGTGAGTTAAAATAATAAACATTTGTAACACTTTACAATAAGATCTCATTTGTTAAGATTAGTTCATGCATAATATGAACTAACAAAATGCAATGTATTTTTACAACAATCTTTTTTAATGTTAGTTCATTAAAAAACAGTTTTAGAAATGTTCAAATTAACATTAAGATTTTTAAATGCATTTTTGTTTATTGTTAATTTATATTAACGAGTGTTTATACGTTAAACTGTATTGTTTTTAGCGTTACTTTTTTAAAACATATTTTGCCTTAAACGTTGCATGACTGAAATGTATTAATATTTGTGTCTCTGGAGCACAAAAGCAGTCATAAGCAGCACAGATATATTTGTAGAAATAGCCAACAATACATTGTATGAGTCAAAATTATACATTTTTATTTCATGCCAAAAATCATTAGGATATTAAGATCATGTTCCATGATGTAAATTTCTACCGTAAATATATCAAAACTTAATTATTGATTAGTAATATGCATTGCTAAGAACTTCATTTGAACAACTTTAAAGATTTTTTTACACCCTCAGATTCCAGATTTTCAAATATTGTCCAAACCATACATCAATGGAAATATGATTTATTCAGCTTTCAGATGATGCATAAATCTCAATTTCCAAACATTGACCCTTATGACTGGTTTTGTGCTCCAGGGTCACATATTATTAAGCTATAGCATTGTGCAGTGCATGCTTCATCTATTTCTGTAGCTTTTAGGAGTTGGAGATGGGATGGAATTTAATTTATATTTACATTTATGCATTTAGCAGATGCTTTTATCCAAAGCGACTTACATTTGCATTCAGGTTAAACATTTTCATTAGTACATGTGTTCCCTGGGAATCGAACCCACAACCTTTTGCGCTGCTGACGCAATGCTCTACCACTGAGCCACACAGGAACAAAAATTTATATTTTGACAAGTCATGTTTGAGAACCACTGATTGTGGCAGAATCACTAAACGCTTGCACTGTTGCAGTGAGAACGACGCGTCATCAGAGAACGAGCAGCTTTTGAGTCGCAGCATCGACAGTGACGAGGAGGCAGCTCAGGACAAACAGGGAGCCGCTGACCTTTGCCTTCTGTCTCTGGTGCATCTGACGCGGGACAAGACCTGCTCCACCAACACCAACACCATCAGCAACAACAACAACAACCACCACCACCACATCAACACCAGCAGCAGAGCCACCGGGGTGAGCACGACACCACATCATTTACAGTCTCTCCTGCTCAGCAAGGCTGCATTTATTTGATCATAAATACTGTAAAAATTATGAAATATTATTGTGATTTAAAACAGCTGTTTTCTATGTGAATATGTGTTAAACTGTAATTTATTTCTGTGATCAAAGCTGTATTTTCAGCATCATTACTCCAGTCTTCAGTGTCACATGGTCTTCATAGAAAAATCATAATATATGCTGATTTATTATCAATGTTGAAAACATTAATATTTTTGTGGAGACAGTGATGTATTTTATTTTTCAGGATTCACAGATGAATAGAAAATTCAAAAGAACAGCATTTATTTGAAATATAAATATTTTGTAACATTAGAATTAGAATCATTTTGATTCATTTAACACATCTTTGATGAATAAAATATTTTCAATCTTACCTCAAACTAGTGTATTACTATTTCGACAATAATATTGCGCAGCACGACTGTTTTCAACATTGATAATAATCAGAAATGTTTCATATTATTATGATTTCTGAAGATCATGTGACACTGAAGACTGCAGTAATGATGCTGAAAATACAGCTTAACACACATTCAGATAGAAAACAGCTGATTTAAATTCTAATAATATTTCCCCGTATTTTGAATATTATTCGACTCTTGGACTTCTCAGCAGAGCTACAGTTTCTGCTCCACATCGGATCGTGTTCTGTACGTTCAGATTGATCTCTGTTGCTTTGTGTGACTCTTTACCGTTTCTGCAGATTCACAGCAGACGGAAGAAGATCCTGGACTTGTACACAAAAGCCTGCAGTGTTGCGGAGGGTGAGCGAATGCATGGTTATGTCAAGCCTGTAAAACACAGTTAAAGTGGACCGTCACTGCAAACACACTAAACATTTACAGAAGCACATCAAATCATGTGGAGTTCATCTTGCCATTCATTGAGAAATAACAGAGCTGCAAGATCACTGAAGAGGGAAAAATAGAGATTTATTAATCAAATCAATGCATTTTATTATTCTTTATCCCAGTGGACTGTTCTGATGTCTCCAATGGAGTCATAAGCAGCACTGGTATATTTGTAGCAATAGCCAACAATACATTGTATGGCTCAAAATTATACATTTTTCAATTATGCCAAAAATCATTAGGATATTGTCCCATGAAGATATTTTGTGTCGTAAATATATTAAAAATATGTAATATGCATTGCTAATAACTTAATTTGGATTTCTCAATATTTAGATTTTTTTTTTTACCCTCAGATTCCAGGAGCCTCATTTATAAAATATTGCGCAGAAACCATCCTAAAATTGATCTTACGATCATATCCGAAATATGCGTATGTGTGATTCATAGAATGAACGTACGTACAGAAAACGCAAGTTTCCCAAACAAGGCTTAGTCCCAGACTAAAATGTAAGTCTGAGCTGTTTCAACTGATCTTAAAATACATCAGTGACTTTGTTTGGTCTCAAGATGCACACCACTGGTGTTTTTCTAAGATATGTTTATTAAAACTACTTAAAGAGACAGTACACCCAAAAATGAAAATCCTGTCATTATATACTCAGCCTCAAGTCGTTCCAAACCTGTATGAATGTGTTTGTTCTGAACACAAAGGAAGATATATTCTGAATAAAGTTTGTAATCAGACTGTTTTGGAGCACCATTGACTTCCATAGCAGGGAAATAAATTCAGAATATCTTCCTTTGTGTTCAGAACAAACACATTCATACAGGTTTGGAACGACTTGAGGCTGAGTAAATGGGTTTTGGGTGTACTGTCCCTTTAAGTGTCCTAATTGAACTATTGCCTAATCCTGGCTTAACCTAAGCCCTGTCTGTGAAACCAGGCCCTAGTTTACTCTGATGATGATGATGTTCTTCATCTCTGCAGGTCTGAGTCCGACCGAGCTGCCCTTCGACTGTCTGGAGCGCACCAGCCGCATGCTCAGCGCCACCTACAGCACAGATAAGGCGGTGGTGAAGACGTGGAGACACCTGGCCGAGAGCTTCGGGCTGAAGCGGGACGAGATCGGAGGCATGACGGACGGCATGCAGCTCTTCGACCGCATCAGTACGGCGGGATACAGCATCCCGGACCTGCTGACCCGTCTGGTCCAGATCGAGCGGCTGGACGCCGTCGAGGCCCTCTGCTTCGACATTCTGGGCCCCGAGAACAGCGTCCCTCCATCCAGCCACCATCTCACCTCGCGCTGCGCCAGCGTCTGACAGAACCCATCCGTGTTTATAAAGTGTTGCACAGAAACCATCCCGACCCGGTCAAAAACTACTCTTCCATAACGGAGCTCTGTATTCACGCACTAACATTGTACTTAATATACTAAAAATGATTCTTTATTACACTTATACATCTAAGTACTGAGTAATATATTTACTACATGTACTTGCATGTAATTATGCATAATTTATTGTTATTATAACAGCAAGCGCATGTAACAAGGACACCTTAAAATGAAGTGTTACCTGATTCTTAAGTACTTTGGGACACCATGAATATAAACTAAAATGCGCTTTTAACATACTATCATAAAAATGTATTTAGTCACCACTTGAGTGTATTTGTGTATGAAATATGGGTAACTAAATATAGCACTAAAGCACATTTTAGTGCATATTCATACAGCTGTGTGCACTAAGAATAATTTTTAGTATATTAAGTCGAAATTTTGTCCTACGATCATCTCTCGAATATGCGTACGCGATTCACAGAATGAACCTATGAATGGTTTCAGCTCTGTTTTGTATATGACTCCTAATTAATGTGATTAACATAAAAGATCACCAGTCGTCATCCAAATGCTTTAATTTAGAACAGAGCTGCAAGAACGGCTTACATTTACAAAAAACCTGCATTACTATAAAAGTGCGTATGTCAAAGCCAGTTTTTTACTAATGTGTGTATGTGAGCTTGTGTATGTGTGTGTGTATGTGTGTTTAAGAGTGTGTGTGTGTGTGTGTGTGTGTGTGTGTGTGTGTGAGTGTTTAAGAGTGTGTGTGTATGTGTGTGTGTGAGTGTTTAAGAGTGTGTGTGTGTGTGTGAGTGTTTAAGAGTGTGTGTGTGTGTGTGTGTGTGTGTGTGTGTGTGAGTGTTTAAGAGTGTGTGTGTGTGTGTGTGTGTGTGTGTGTGTGTGTGTGTGTGTGTGTGTGTGTGCGCACCGCTGCTGCTGGACTAATTGTGTGGAATTGCTGTTTTATGACTTGAGTGTAAAGCGGCTGTGATTTCCAGCACCTCATTAACTAATAATCCAAACGGGAAAGCCGTAAAGTGTGCGATGTGAAGCAGAGGCAGCTGTGCAAACCTTTAACTGCATGCAGAAGCGTTTAATGACACGACACACACTCTCACACACTCCTGTTTGTGTTTCTGACGTCACACAGCTGGTGTTTGAGGCTTCATCACTCATGGGAATATCATGGAGCCGGCTTTTGTTGTTGTTGCATCATGTTTGTTTACCCTCCTCACGTCCCAATATATATTCTGTATATCAACAAATAATGCATTTTATTTTATGTTCAACTAGTAAAGGCCACGTCAACCTCATAGCCAATTTTAGCAGAGCTCCTGGATCAATGCAACAAACACAACTGTATATATAACTTATTATTGTACATACGCACGATGTAAAGAAATAAAATGAGAAAATTATATCAATGTTGTCCATGTGCCACATGAGTCGGATGTTTAATTTAATATATTGCACTGTTTTCAGATCAGCGGATTGAAGCTCAAGCACAGAGAGATGAAGATTTATGAATTTATGTGATGCAAATATTCCTTCAGCACTTAAAATCCTGAGGAAGTTTAACCGGGGATAATCAAATCACAGAAATATTATAAGTGCGAATCTGTGAAAACTGGTCAAAAATATTTTGTTTAAAGATATAAACTATTTTGGAGCCAGATTCCTTGAGGCTCACTGCTGTGATGCCAAAATATATTATTATTTATTTTACGATCATGTGACACTGAAAACTGGAATAATGAAAATCCAGCTTTGATCACAGAAATAAATTACATTTTAAAATATATTCACATAAAAAAGATATTTTAAATTTTAATAATATTTCATTGATCAAATAAATGCAGCCTTGATGAGCAAAAGAGATTTCTTTCGGAAAAAAAAAATTAAGTACTAATTATTCCCAACATCAATGAATTAATGAATTACATTTTTTTACATAGTTTTTAATTAATTCACAGTTGTTTATTTTAAAATAAATTGTTAAGTATTTGCTATGTTTCCTCGTGGTGATTTCAATAAATATTTTTATAAAGTCATGATAATCACCATTGAGAATAATGAAAAATTACAAAAATAAATTAATAATAATAATATATTTTTTTATAATTTTAAATATAAGGTAAATTTAGAAAGTCCATGTCGACTTTGAAGTATACAGAAAACTAACGTTTTTTTCCTCACTAGCCGTTTTTCTAGCCCCAGCGGCAGTATTTCTTCTCCGAGCATGATTTAATAACCCAGCACATGGTGTTCAGAAGATCCAGACCACACGCAGAAACACTGCAGGTTTACTGAAGGTCACTGTAGATGTGATCGACAGTCTGTTTGGCGTTTCTCATGAGAAGCAGAATCGTCAGATCCAGCAGATGGACCAGATGTTCTGCCACTGATGCATTCAGGATTATTCTGACTGGACTCTTACAGATCTCCTCAATCAGAGCCAGGCCTGTGATTCTGAGCGAACGCTGCTTAGTCAGTCCTCACTAGTGACCTAACCTCGAGCACTGAGCCTTGGGGTGACGCGAGTTACACAATCAGATTACTTTTCTCAAGTAACTAGTAAAGTAACGCATTACTTTTTAATTTAGAAGGAAATATCCTATAATAGTGACAGTTCTGGTGTTGCCATGGTGACAGAAATCAGGAGTTGATCTTACTGTAGATCTAGACTAAATATCAACACGATCTTACTGTAGCTCTAGACTAAATATCAACATGACCTTACTGTAGCTCTAGACTAAATATCAACACGATCTTACTATAGCTCTAGACTAAATATCAACACGACCTTACTGTAGCTCTAGACTAAATATCGACATGATCTTACTGTAGCTCTAGACTAAATATCGACACGATCTTACTGTAGATCTAGACTAAATATCAACACGACCTTACTGTAGCTCTAGACTAAATATTGACATGATCTTACTGTAGCTCTAGACTAAATATCGACATGATCTTACTGTAGTTCTAGACTAAATATCGACATGATCTTACTGTAGTTCTAGACTAAATATCAACATGATCTTACTGTAGCTCTAGACTAAATATCAACACGATCTTACTGTAGCTCTAGACTAAATATCAACATGATCTTACTGTAGATCTAGACTAAATATCAACACGATCTTACTGTAGCTCTAGACTAAATATCGACACGATCTTACTGTAGTTCTAGACTAAATATCAACATGATCTTACTGTAGTTCTAGACTAAATATCGACACGATCTTACTGTAGCTCTAGACTAAATATCGACACGATCTTACTGTAGTTCTAGACTAAATATCAACATGATCTTACTGTAGCTCTAGACTAAATATCAACACGATCTTACTGTAGCTCTAGACTAAATATCGACATGATCTTACTGTAGATCTAGACTAAATATCAACACGATCTTACTGTAGCTCTAGACTAAATATCAACATGATCTTACTGTAGCTCTAGACTAAATATCAACACGATCTTACTGTAGATCTAGACTAAATATCGACACGATCTTACTGTAGCTCTAGACTAAATATCAACATGATCTTACTGTAGTTCTAGACTAAATATCGACACGATCTTACTGTAGCTCTAGACTAAATATCAACATGATCTTACTGTAGTTCTAGACTAAATATCGACACGATCTTACTGTAGTTCTAGACTAAATATCAACATGATCTCACTGTAGCTCTAGACTAAATATCAACACGATCTTACTGTAGTTCTAGACTAAATATCAACATGATCTTACTGTAGCTCTAGACTAAATATCAACATGATCTTACTGTAGCTCTAGACTAAATATCAACATGATCTTACTGTAGTTCTAGACTAAATATCAACATGATCTTACTGTAGTTCTAGACTAAATATCAACATGATCTTACTGTAGCTCTAGACTAAATATCAACATGATCTTACTGTAGCTCTAGACTAAATATCAACATGATCTTACTGTAGTTCTAGACTAAATATCAACATGATCTTATTGTAGTTCTAGACTAAATATCAACACAATCTTACTGTAGTTCTAGACTAAATATCGACACGATCTTACTGTAGCTCTAGACTAAATATCAACATGATCTTACTGTAGCTCTAGACTAAATATCGACACGATCTTACTGTAGTTCTAGACTAAATATCAACAAGATCTTACTGTAGATCTAGACTAAATATCAACATGATCTTACAGTAGCTCTAGACTAAATATCGACATGATCTTACTGTAGCTCTAGACTAAATATCAACATGATCTTACAGTAGCTCTAGACTAAATATCAACATGATCTTACTGTAGTTCTAGACTAAATATCGACACGATCTTACAGTAGCTCTAGACTAAATATCAACATGATCTTACAGTAGCTCTAGACTAAATATCAACATGATCTTACTGTAGTTCTAGACTAAATATCGACACGATCTTACAGTAGCTCTAGACTAAATATCAACATGATCTTACTGTAGTTCTAGACAAAATATCGACATAGCAAATTCGGTGCACAGGGCCCAGAATTCCTAGAGACGGCCCTGAGTAGAAGTAACTAGTAACTAACTACTTAAGTAGTTTTTTTACTATATGGACACTCTGCATTAGTGCCTGAACGACTTACTACACTACAGTATATACTACAGACAGAGCACACTACACTGCATACTATATCCAATAATGCACTGCATACGAAGTGTGCTGCCACCTACATTGATTCTGGCAGTGTTCACAATTGCATACTAAAATACTTATCACACTATTTAGTATGCATACACATGCATGTACAGTATGTGGACATTCTGCATGGACTTTTGATGACTGACTATGATGCAGTATATACTACTGAGCACACTGCACTGGTACTCTATCCCTCACTGCACTACATATGCAATGTTCTGCTACCAACATAAATTCTGGCTGTGTTCACAACTAACATTCTAATCATTCAGTACAGCAAAACACCAGCAGAGGAAAGAAAGCTGTTTGACTCGTGGATGAACTGCTCCTTTAAGAGTAAGAGGAATAAACTCACAGACACAGTGCTGGAATGAAGCGGGCTGCGTGCAGTGACCTGCCATCTGCCTCATCAATCACTCCCAACACGCATGGGAAATGATTTACACTTCCTCTGCTCAAGTATGTGAGAGATAACAACAAAGTGAAAAAAATAATATATAAAGTGAGCGCAGTTCTTCTGTGTGGAGATAAAAACACTCACATGTGTTTGCTGGATCCGCTGGTGTCCAGTGATCACACACAACAAACACCTGCAGCACACACTGATTCCGGCTGTGTTCTCAATCACACTCTGACATACTAATCATACAATTTAGTGTGCATGCTGAGCATACTATAAGGACACTCTGCATTCGTGCCTGAATGACTTACTAAACGGCAGCATATACTACAGAGCATCTACTACTATCCCATACTGCACTGCAAACGAAGTGTGCTGCTACCTACATAGATTCTGGCGGTGTTCACAATTACATACTAACATGACTGACTATGCTGCAGTATATACCACTGAGCACACTGCACTGGTACTCTATCCCTCACTGCACTACATATGTAATGTTCTGCTACCTACATTGATTCCGGCTGTGTTCACAATTAACATTCTAATCATTTAGTATACATGCTATGCACACTGCATGGCTGTTCTGCGAGGGTTCTTGATGACCCACTATACTGCTAAGCATACTGCATTGGGTACTCTATTCTACACCGTAAGAGCACTGCAGTGTGCCACTATCCACATTGATTCCGGCTGTGTTCACAACTGCATACTAACTCATTAATCACACTATTATATGTGTATGCTGTGCACACTATGTGGACGCTCTGCATGTCTTCTTGATGATTTACTACACTGCAGTATATGCTACAGAGCACACCACACTAGTATTATATCCCTTACTGCAGTGCACACTACAATGGGAACACTAGCCCACACTGTAATGCACACTGCACTAGTACTACCATACTGCAGTGCACTGGGTATTGTATCCCACACTGTAATGCGTCTATGTTCACAATTATACTAATCACACTTTTTAGTATGCCTGCTGTATACACTGTGTGTAATGTAGTATATACTGCAGAGCACACTGCACTGGTGCTGTATTCCATACTGTAATGCACACTGCACTACATACACAGTGTGCTACTAATCAGAATGATTGTGGCTGTGTTCCCAATTGCACACTAACATACTAATCACATTATTTAGTATGCATGCTGTGCACACTATGTGGATGCTCTGCATGGGTTCTTGATGACCAACTACACTGCAGTATATACTACCGAGCGTGCTGCACTGCATACTACAATTGGTACAAAGTGCGCTGCTACCTACATTGATTCTGGCTGTGTTCATAATTGCAAACTAACATACCAATCACGCTATTTAGTATGCATGCTTTGCACACTATGTGGATGCTCTGCATGGGTTCTTGATGACCAACTATACCGCAGTATATTTTTATTTTGCATGATTATTTTACTTAATTTTATGTAAAACACTCGGAATTACCATTGTGTATGAAATATGCTACATAAATAAACTTGCCTGTATACTACTGAGCACACTGCACTAGTACTCTATCCCACACTGTGTGTGAAGTGTGTTACGTTGATGCTGGCTGTGTTTAACAACTGCATACTGACTAATCACACTATTTAGTATGCATTCTGTGCACACTAAGTGGATGTTATGCACTTGAGTTCGATGACTTACTACACTGCAGTATATACTACTTAGCACACTGCAATGCATTTGAATTTGATTTCAAGGGTAATATGGGATTATTTATTAATTTTTTGCTCATGGGATCATATTCATATTTGTGAGTTCAGTGCTGTAATGCATCATCATTATCAACCCGTCAAAACTCACACTTGACCCAGAACTAACAGTTAAGTGTCAAGATGAGTCTTTGAGTTCATAACGCCACAAACCGGCCTGTAATGAGCCTCCAAGCACACAGCGGTCAGGGAAGGTGAACTGTAACGACACGACTGCTGAAGCATGCATACTTTAATAAGTAAATAAAAGTTTAATGAGGACAAACGGCCTCAAACACGACTTCCACTGGCGTTACAGTCAGCCAAGAATCCACACGTATAAATCAGACAAAGCAGCGCACAGTCGCACACGACTCTATGAAACTTAAACGCTTGAACTAATGAAAAGGAATAAATCAGCCTGCGACAGATCAGCGAGGGAGTCAGGGCTACTTCACGTCTCTGGGCTGCTTATTAAAACCAATCTGAGATGCTCTGAAACTCAATACTGCACCTATTAAATATTCACTGCACTGGCATTTTTTGCCCATTGTTTTTTTTACAGCATAAACCATGACATATGTCACTGAGAACCACACATCATAAAACACTCATTTAAGCATGACTTCAGCTTGAGTAAATTACTGAAGCACCCTCTCATCGCTCACGACCACATTACATACACGCGCACCTGCAGGCAATTATATACACGAGGGTTTTATCTTTAACTAAATCCCCCAAATGGGGTCAAATGTCAAAATGCGCTTGTTTCTGTAAATACGTGTGAGTGTATGTGTGTGAGTGTGTGTGTGTGAGAGTGTTTGTGAGAGCATGTGTGTGTGTGTGAGTGTGTATGTGAATGTGTATGCGTGTGTCTGCGTGTGTATGAGTGTGTGTCTGTGTCTGTGTGTGTGTGTGAGTGAGCGTGTGTGTGAGTATGCGAGTGTCTGTGTATGCATGTGTCTGTGTCCGTGTGTGTGTGTGTGAGAGAGTGTGTGTGTGAGTGAGAGTGTTTGTGTGCAAGTGTGTGAGAGAGAGTGTGTGTGTGTGTGTGTGTGTGTATGTGTGTGTATGTGTGTGTCTGTGTCCGTGTGTGTGTCCATGTGTGTGTGAGTGAGTGAGTGTGTGTGTGTGTGTGTGTGTGTGTGTGAGAGAGAGAGAGAGAGTGTGTCTGTGTGTGTGTGTGTGTGTGTGTGTGTGAGAGAGAGTGTGTGTCTGTGTGTGTGTGTGTGTGTGTGTGTGAGTGTCTGTGTCCATGTGTGTGTGTGTGTGTGTGTGTGTGTGCGAGTGTGTGAGAGAGAGTGTGTGTGTGTGGGGGGGGGAGTGTGTGTGTGTGTGTGTGTGTGTGCGAGTGTTAGAGTGTGTGTGTGCGAGTGTGTGTGTGCGAGTGTGTGTGAGAGAGTGTGTGTGTGTGTGTGTGTGTGTGTGTGCGAGTGTTGTGTGTGTGCGAGTGTGTGTGAGAGAGTGTGTGTGTGTGTGTGTGTGAGAGAGTGTGTGTCTGTGTGTGTGTGTGTGTGTGTGTGTGTGTGTGTGCGAGTGTTAGAGTGTGTGTGTGTGTGTGTGTGTGAGTGTCTGTGTCCGTGTGTGTCCGTGTGTGCGAGTGTGTGTGAGAGAGTGTGTGTGTGTGTGTGTGTGCGAGTGTGTGAGTGTGTGTGAGAGAGTGTGTGTGTGTGTGTGTGTGTGTGTGTGTGTGTGTGTGTGTGTGTGTGTGCGTGTGTGTGTGTGTGCGAGTGTGTGTGGGGGGGGGAGTGTGTGTGTGAGTGTGTGTGTGTGTGCGTGTGTGTGTGTGTGCGAGTGTGTGAGTGTGTGTGAGTGTGTGTGTGCGTGTGTGTGTGTGTGTGCGAGTGTGTGTGGGGGGGGGGAGTGTGTGTGTGAGTGTGTGTGTGTTATCTGTTAGTGTTCACATTCATCTCAATGGCAGTTTCTCAGCTAATGCAGGACCTGCTGAAGTACACGACCTGACCTTTGAGTCGCTTCAGCTGTAAATGTTATAAATGCAGTTATCAGCAACCTATGCTAACCAGGCAAACCTTGAAACACCTCAGAAGACGGTCTTTATCTTTGTGGTGACGCTTGTCCTGCAGAAATGACGCAGATCACGACGGGATGGAGAACGAGTCGATGTTCCTGCCAAGAGAAATCAAGACTTCAATCTTAAGCTCTGTCTGGAGTCTCACGTGATCTATGAGCGAGACTCACCGGAGGATCCTGAGAGAGATACACAGCAGAGCTTTTCTCCATTACAACAGAGACCGAACCAAATCCTGCTCCATCTGGACTGACCATAAGAGCGCTCAGGCCAGCAAACATTCATCATGCTGATAAACAATGTGTCAGGAGAGAGAAGAAACGCAGGAGAACCGACACAGATCCTTTCCAGGTTTAATACTGATGAGAAACACTGAGACACACAGAGGGACGTTTAAACAAACAATGTTTGGAGAGCTTATTGAGAGTCAGTCGTTGGTTTATTTCTGAGGAATCACTGATGCTTGCTTCATCTGACATGTCAACTTCTGACTCAACCAATCACCTGAGAGTAGGGCGGGGCTAACTGACTGCCTGACCAATGAGAGAAAGGGAAACATGTTCGAAAACAGTCGTTATTGTGTTTGATGATAAACAAAAATGATTTATATACAAAAAATATTAAGCCTAAATTTAACAATTAACTTTTAAATAGAATGAGCGTGTATTTGGATTACTTGTAACAAAACAAAAAAAAAATTGTCAGTTACACATAAATTAAACAAGTCATATTTATGTAAGTACTCATTAAAAATAAATTGCATAGCTTATTATTAACTATTTGCATGCATTTGATTTTATTAAATATTTTTTTAATGCGTTTATTCAACCTGCTTAGATTCTGCATAAATCTGCTCATTGTAGAAATAATGTGTTCAGTTTAAAAGTTAAAGTATGAATAATAAGATATAAATTAAAGTGCATTTAATTAGACAGAATTGTATGAGATTGAAATAACCTGGATTTATCGATGAAAAACATGATTGTTATTGTGCATTTAAAACACATTCAGTTCATTATTATTACAGAAATCTGACCGGTTTTCATTTATGCATTAAATAAGATTATAATCGTATTATTTTTGTTAGAACGGTCTAATCCAAAGAGATGGAGATGGACATTTCAATATAGCTCAAATTAACGCCTAAATATTGTCTTGAGTGCATGATCAAATAAAACCAGACACATCATCACTAATTAGAGGCAATTTAATTGAATACAATTTATTAAGTTGTTGTATACAGTATAAAACATCAAAGTCATTATCTCAATGTATATATAAAAATGAAATAAAACTCCTTTATCATACACATGTGTTAAGGAATGATTTATGCTCATCATAAGTATCATAAGCTGATGGTTTTGTGTGAGTATTATTCATCTCTCCACCGATTATAAACACAGATACTGTTATGAGTCCTCCATGTGCTTCACTGATCGTTTCAGAGCTCGATGTTATAAATCAGCATCTGGTTTGATGTAAAAACAGCAGCTCAGATGTTCGTCAAAGCCTCTCACAGGGGTTTGGATCGACATGAGCACGAGTGAATGATTAGAGAGACAGAGAGCATCAGCGCACGTCTATAATGAAGTGTTTAGTGTGTGTGTCAGGAGCGTGTGAGCATGCCCAGATTGAGCAGAATGGAGCTGAGGTTCATGCTGATGAAGGCTTGACTGCGATCGCAGGTCCTGTGCATCTCCTGCAGCAGCAAGTGCAGCGAGGACGCTTCGAACAGACGCTTGTTCTTCCTGTGAACAAACACATAATCAGTGCTCAACTCGTAACGAGGAGTTTCTGATTGACCGATGCCGATAACTTAGAGAGCAGGTGGCTGATAAAGCACACACACACACATAGCAAACACTATAATGTCTTTCATATCCCTGAATATGAACATATTCATAGTTCTGTGTAATCATTTATTAATTGCCACACAGAGATAGTAAACTAATGATGAGGGACAATAGAAGCTCTGTGTGCGCAGGTTCTGGCATTCTCAGCACCGGCTAAATAAAAGTCCCACTTCCCACACATAAGACAAACATTAGAAAAAAATATTAGCTAATGGCGATAATTAAAATATTAGCTGATGGCGATAATTTAAACATACAGATGCGCTAACGAGCCTCACACATGATGAAGTGTACGGACTGACCGGATGCTGGAGAGCTTCTGCAGCAGCATGAGCATCTTCTCCAGCAGCGGCGGCTCCAGACGAGGCTTACGGAGGAACAGCGAGGCGCAGCGGAAGAAATCCTCCGAGCTGCACTGATCCAGAAAACCCGACTGCGTCCCTGCAGGACGGAGGAGCGTTAGTCTGAGATTCACAGCTGGTGTCCCTGCTGGACGGAGGAGCGTTAGTCTGAGATTCACAGCTGGTGTCCCTGCTGGACGGAGGAGCGTTAGTCTGAGATTCACAGCTGGTGTCCCTGCTGGACGGAGGAGCGTTAGTCTGAGATTCACAGCTGGTGTCCCTGCTGGACGGAGGAGCGTTAGTCTGAGATTCACAGCTGGTGTCCCTGCAGGACGGAGGAGCGTTAGTCTGAGATTCACAGCTGGTGTCCCTGCTGGACGGAGGAGTGTTAGTCTGAGATTCACAGCTGGTGTCCCTGCTGGACGGAGGAGCGTTAGTCTGAGATTCACAGCTGGTGTCCCTGCTGGACAGAGGAGCGTTAGTCTGAGATTCACAGCTGGTGTCCCTGCTGGACGGAGGAGCGTTAGTCTGAGATTCACAGCTGGTGTCCCTGCTGGACGGAGGAGCGTTAGTCTGAGATTCACAGCTGGTGTCCCTGCTGGACGGAGGAGCGTTAGTCTGAGATTCACAGCTGGTGTCCCTGCTGGACGGAGGAGCGTTAGTCTGAGATTCACAGCTGGTGTCCCTGCTGGACGGAGGAGCGTTAGTCTGAGATTCACAGCTGGTGTCCCTGCTGGACGGAGGAGCGTTAGTCTGAGATTCACAGCTGGCGTCTCTGCTGGACGGAGGAGCGTTAGTCTGAGATTCACAGCTGGCGTCTCTGCTGGACGGAGGAGCGTTAGTCTGAGATTCACAACTGTGTCCCTGCTGGACGGAGGAGCGTTAGTCTGAGATTCACAGCTGGTGTCCCTGCTGGACGGAGGAGTGTTAGTCTGAGATTCACAGCTGGTGTCCCTGCAGGACGGAGGAGCGTTAGTCTGAGATTCACAGCTGGTGTCCCTGCTGGACGGAGCAGTGTTAGTCTGAGATTCACAGCTGGTGTCCCTGCTGGACGGAGGAGCGTTAGTCTGAGATTCACAGCTGGCGTCTCTGCTGGACGGAGGAGTGTTAGTCTGAGATTCACAGCTGGTGTCTCTGCTGGACGGAGGAGTGTTAGTCTGAGATTCACAGCTGGTGTCCCTGCTGGACGGAGGAGCGTTAGTCTGAGATTCACAGCTGGTGTCTCTGCTGGACGGAGGAGCGTTAGTCTGAGATTCACAACTGTGTCCCTGCTGGACGGAGGAGCGTTAGTCTGAGATTCACAGCTGGTGTCCCTGCAGGACGGAGGAGCGTTAGTCTGAGATTCACAGCTGGTGTCTCTGCTGGACGGAGGAGTGTTAGTCTGAGATTCACAGCTGGTGTCCCTGCTGGACGGAGGAGCGTTAGTCTGAGATTCACAGCTGGCGTCTCTGCTGGACGGAGGAGCGTTAGTCTGAGATTCACAGCTGGTGTCCCTGCTGGACGGAGGAGCGTTAGTCTGAGATTCACAGCTGGTGTCCCTGCTGGACGGAGGAGCGTTAGTCTGAGATTCACAGCTGGTGTCCCTGCTGGACGGAGGAGCGTTAGTCTGAGATTCACAGCTGGTGTCCCTGCTGGACGGAGGAGCGTTAGTCTGAGATTCACAGCTGGTGTCCCTGCTGGACGGAGGAGCGTTAGTCTGAGATTCACAGCTGGTGTCCCTGCTGGACGGAGGAGCGTTAGTCTGAGATTCACAGCTGGTGTCCCTGCTGGACGGAGGAGCGTTAGTCTGAGATTCACAGCTGGTGTCCCTGCTGGACGGAGGAGCGTTAGTCTGAGATTCACAGCTGGTGTCCCTGCTGGACGGAGGAGCGTTAGTCTGAGATTCACAGCTGGTGTCCCTGCTGGACGGAGGAGCGTTAGTCTGAGATTCACAGCTGGTGTCCCTGCTGGACGGAGGAGCGTTAGTCTGAGATTCACAGCTGGTGTCCCTGCTGGACGGAGGAGCGTTAGTCTGAGATTCACAGCTGGTGTCCCTGCTGGACGGAGGAGCGTTAGTCTGAGATTCACAGCTGGTGTCCCTGCTGGACGGAGGAGCGTTAGTCTGAGATTCACAGCTGGTGTCCCTGCTGGACGGAGGAGCGTTAGTCTGAGATTCACAGCTGGTGTCCCTGCTGGACGGAGGAGCGTTAGTCTGAGATTCACAGCTGGTGTCCCTGCTGGACGGAGGAGCGTTAGTCTGAGATTCACAGCTGGTGTCCCTGCTGGACGGAGGAGCGTTAGTCTGAGATTCACAGCTGGTGTCCCTGCTGGACGGAGGAGCGTTAGTCTGAGATTCACAGCTGGTGTCCCTGCTGGACGGAGGAGCGTTAGTCTGAGATTCACAGCTGGTGTCCCTGCTGGACGGAGGAGCGTTAGTCTGAGATTCACAGCTGGTGTCCCTGCTGGACGGAGGAGTGTTAGTCTGAGATTCACAGCTGGTGTCCCTGCTGGACGGAGGAGCGTTAGTCTGAGATTCACAGCTGGCGTCTCTGCTGGACGGAGGAGTGTTAGTCTGAGATTCACAGCTGGTGTCTCTGCTGGACGGAGGAGTGTTAGTCTGAGATTCACAGCTGGTGTCCCTGCTGGACGGAGGAGCGTTAGTCTGAGATTCACAGCTGGTGTCCCTGCTGGACGGAGGAGCGTTAGTCTGAGATTCACAGCTGTGTCCCTGCTGGACGGAGGAGCGTTAGTCTGAGATTCACAGCTGGTGTCCCTGCAGGACGGAGGAGCGTTAGTCTGAGATTCACAGCTGGCGTCTCTGCTGGACGGAGGAGTGTTAGTCTGAGATTCACAGCTGGCGTCTCTGCTGGACGGAGGAGCGTTAGTCTGAGATTCACAGCTGGCGTCTCTGCTGGACGGAGGAGCGTTAGTCTGAGATTCACAGCTGGTGTCCCTGCTGGACGGAGGAGCGTTAGTCTGAGATTCACAGCTGGTGTCCCTGCTGGACGGAGGAGCGTTAGTCTGAGATTCACAGCTGGTGTCCCTGCTGGACGGAGGAGCGTTAGTCTGAGATTCACAGCTGGCGTCTCTGCTGGACGGAGGAGCGTTAGTCTGAGATTCACAACTGGTGTCCCTGCTGGACGGAGCAGTGTTAGTCTGAGATTCACAGCTGGTGTCCCTGCTGGACGGAGCAGTGTTAGTCTGAGATTCACAGCTGGTGTCCCTGCTGGACGGAGCAGTGTTAGTCTGAGATTCACAGCTGGTGTCCCTGCTGGACGGAGGAGCGTTAGTCTGAGATTCACAGCTGGTGTCCCTGCTGGACGGAGGAGAGTTAGTCTGAGATTCATAGCTGGTGTCCCTGCTGGACGGAGGAGCGTTAGTCTGAGATTCACAGCTGGTGTCCCTGCAGGACGGAGGAGAGTTAGTCTGAGATTCACAGCTGGTGTCCCTGCTGGACGGAGGAGCGTTAGTCTGAGATTCATAGCTGGTGTCCCTGCAGGACGGAGGAGTGTTAGTCTGAGATTCACAGCTGTGTCCCTGCTGGACGGAGGAGCGTTAGTCTGAGATTCACAGCTGGTGTCCCTGCAGGACGGAGGAGTGTTAGTCTGAGATTCACAGCTGGTGTCCCTGCTGGACGGAGGAGCGTTAGTCTGAGATTCACAGCTGGTGTCCCTGCTGGACGGAGGAGCGTTAGTCTGAGATTCACAGCTGGTGTCCCTGCTGGACGGAGGAGCGTTAGTCTGAGATTCACAGCTGGTGTCCCTGCTGGACGGAGGAGCGTTAGTCTGAGATTCACAGCTGGAATAGCATCTTCAGGGGATTTGGGGCTTTAAATCGTTAAACTCTGTTTCATATCTAGATGAGTAGAAAACACTTGCAGATGGTCCGGTCCACTTATTACAACATTAGAGCTACATTACATCTGCTTTCAGCAAGAACACTTTTCCTTTCTGCGCTCGAGTCATACATACAGCCTGAAAACATAACATTGATGATATCATATTCATATATAATATTCAGTCGCTTTGGATAAAAGCATCTTCTACATGCCTAAAAGTAAATAATATCCATAAGATTGAGGAGCTTCAGCATTTCTACAGTAGATTCACTTACTATTAGATTAACGAGACGTTATTTCTACTCTAAAACAAGAACATTGATAATTACTGCTAAAATATTTTTTTTTATTAATTCATTATTAGAGTGGAACACTGTTTCCATATTAATAATATGATTATTGTTAATATTACAATGAAGATAATAATTATATTATATAAATATTGCCTCAGATCAATTATAAATCAATGCAAAAATGAATAAATCAAATTTGATTTAAATAAATGTCAAATTAATAGATTTATAATAAATAAAGAAAATAATATATTAAATGAATAAAATTAGATTTAAATTAACAAAGTAAAAATTTGTTTTTTTAATAAATAATAATTACATAAATATGACTGAAATAAATACATTGATAAAAAAGTGGCTTAAAAAATAAATAAAATGATAAAAATTTATAAAATTGTATTTAAATATTTTATTTAAAAAAAACAAAAAACTGATTTACATAAATGATAAATGAATACATTGTATTTAAATAAATTGATTACAATAAATACAATTTAAATAAATAATAAATAAAACAAATATTTAAAACAAATAAATAAACTTGATTAAAATAAACAACATTTTATTTACATAAGTAATAAATTAATCAATTTGATTAAAATAAAAAATTGCGCTGATACACTTATAATAAATAAATAAAATAATATATTAAATGAATAAAATTAGAATTAAATTAAAGACAGTTAAATAATATGACTGAAATAAATACATTGATAAGAATAAATAAAATGTGGCTTAAGAAATTAATAAAATTATACAATTTAATTTAAATGTTTCATAAATAAAAATGAAATGCTGATTTACGTAAATAATAAATTAATATATTATATTTAAATATATTGATTACGATAAATACAATTTACATAAAAAATATTTAAAACAAATAAATACATTTGACTAAAATAAGAAAACTGAGATTGGACTGATACACTTTCAAAAGAAAGAAAAGTCATAAATCTTTCAGAAGAGAGTAAGAGTAAATGATAACAAAATTATGATGATGACTATAATCCAGCTACAAGCTACACATTATTATAAAATAATTTCACTCAAACATAATAACTAAGCTTTATTTTCACAACACGTACTGTTAGAAAGCAGCTTGACAGAGAAAGAGCTTCAGCTCAGCACCGAAAATAAGGGTTTAAAATAACACCTGTTTACCCCTCATAGGTACATATTAGTACCTTAGAGTAGCAATACGTGCCCTTGAGGTACTAATATGTACCTATGAGGTGGTAAAAAGATACATATGTGTCCTTTTAAGGGCACTGCTCCAGGGACAAGCGGTTGTACCCAATAAGGTACTATTTTAAACCCTTATATTTCTGTGTGAGGATATTAAAGTGTGTGTGCTGCGCTGGAGCTGATTTAGGAGCTGCTCGTGACACATGGAGCACATTAAAGCTGACGAGACCTCCAGCCTTCCTTCACTCTGCTGTAAAGCTGCTAATTAGCCATCCGGCTCTCCTCACGTCTGCTCAGTGTCCTGCCCGCCTCGTTAACACGATGGCTTTAACGACTTACGAGTGTTTTCAGCAACTCCCAGCGCTTTCTCAACGACGTCCACAACACATCCGATACGTGTACAGCGCATTACACGGTGATGGGAATTTAATTAAAGCCATTATTAAACCGCAAAAGACCGTGACTGAATTAAATAAACCGTCTGAACTCTTTCAGAACCGGGGTTTGCAAACTGGGTCTGGGGTCCATAATGAGAGGGGCATGGAAAAGGTTTGAAACGTGTACAAATAAATAATAAAATATAGGTTTAACTAGCTAAATTTGGCATAAAATAAAATAAAAATATTCAAATAGGTAAAAAAAGATTAATGATTTAATTTTATTTAAATATATACATAAAAAACATATGATTTAAATAAATGAATTAAAAAAAAATTGATTTAATAAGTAAAATGACTAATTTGATTAAAATAAATACAATTTTAATAAAAGTTTCAATTTTTTGAACAAGTAATAAATTAATATTTACAACAAATAGATTAAAATAAAAAATGTGATTTAAGTAAATAAATAAATACAATTAAACTGACCATTTATAATACAACAATTAAAAATACAATTTAATTTTAAATAAATAAATAATTAAATAACTAAGTAAAAAGATTTTAATACATACAAATATTTAACAACTAAATACATATTAAATAAATAGAAAACAAATGAATCGTGATAAAAAAGCAATAAACTAATACATCTGCTTAAAAAATATATTAATAATAATATTTCCAACAGTACACTACTATAATGAGTAGGTGAAACACAGAGCATGAAACACATGTAATGAAATATAAACAAAATATTTTCCAATAATATTTTACACAAATGTATAATATTCATGTTTTGCAGAAATAATTTGTAACACTGAAAATATCTAGCGGTCTTTTGCATATTTGAATGGGTTCCTCGCATGAGGACGAGCGTATTTGTGGGTCGTTAAGTGGACACTCGTTAATAAGAAGAGTTCCTCACTTGATTCTGAGCTCATCTGCAGCAGCACCCCCACAGACGGAGCCAGCAGACCCGGACCGCCCGATCTCAGCAGAGCCAGAACCGCCGGCAGAGCCCGGTACTCCAGGAACAGAGCCTGTCCTTCATCGGTCCGAACCGCACCGGACAGAACCTCCACAGCCTGAGCCAGAACGTCCACTACGGGTCCAGATGAAGGAGATTTACCACAGATGAGCCGGTACTCACAGAATAATACAT
>CM049874.1:400000-410000 GCA_027474115.1 Schizopygopsis malacanthus | reverse complement strand
TTATTTTGCACTGTCCACTGAGCGGACCTGATTCGATTACATTTCACTTCTAATTATACCCTGTATCATTTATTATGTGACAAATAAAGAAACCTTGAAACATTTTAATTATAAGAAAGCAGACGTGACAGACCCTGGCGCATCTCTCCTGCGGTGAAGGCCTCGGCCCGTCTCGGACCTCCATCAGCTGACCCTCCACGAGCCAATCCAACAGCAGCGCCAGCAGCTTCAGCGCCGGCCCGTGTGCAGCGACCTGACCACCAACACAACACAGCAGCTCCATCAGTCCCATGCAGAGACTAAATATCAACACGATCTTACTGTAGATCTAGACTAAATATCAACACGATCTTACTGTAGTTCTAGACTAAATATCAGCATGATCTTACTGTAGTTCTAGACTAAATATCAACACGATCTTACTGTAGTTCTAGACTAAATATCAACACGATCTTACTGTAGTTCTAGACTAAATATCAGCATGATCTTACTGTAGTTCTAGACTAAATATCGACATGATCTTACTGTAGTTCTAGACTAAATATCAACACGATCTTACTGTAGTTCTAGACTAAATATCAACATGATCTTACAGTAGCTCTAGACTAAATATCAACATGATCTTACTGTAGTTCTAGACTAAATATCAGCATGATCTTACTGTAGTTCTAGACTAAATATCAGCATGATCTTACTGTAGTTCTAGACTAAATATCGACATGATCTTACTGTAGTTCTAGACTAAATATCAACACGATCTTACTGTAGTTCTAGACTAAATATCAACACGATCTTACTGTAGTTCTAGACTAAATATCAGCATGATCTTACTGTAGTTCTAGACTAAATATCAACACGATCTTACTGTAGTTCTAGACTAAATATCAACACGATCTTACTGTAGTTCTAGACTAAATATCAGCATGATCTTACTGTAGTTCTAGACTAAATATCAACACGATCTTACTGTAGTTCTAGACTAAATATCAACACGATCTTACTGTAGTTCTAGACTAAATATCAGCATGATCTTACTGTAGTTCTAGACTAAATATCGACATGATCTTACTGTAGTTCTAGACTAAATATCAACACGATCTTACTGTAGTTCTAGACTAAATATCAACATGATCTTACAGTAGCTCTAGACTAAATATCAACATGATCTTACTGTAGTTCTAGACTAAATATCAGCATGATCTTACTGTAGTTCTAGACTAAATATCAGCATGATCTTACTGTAGTTCTAGACTAAATATCGACATGATCTTACTGTAGTTCTAGACTAAATATCAACACGATCTTACTGTAGTTCTAGACTAAATATCGACACGATCTTACTGTAGTTCTAGACTAAATATCGACACGATCTTACTGTAGTTCTAGACTAAAAATCGACACGATCTTACTGTAGCTCTAGACTAAATATCAACACGATCTTACTGTAGCTCTAGACTAAATATCTACATGATCTTACTGTAGCTCTAGACTAAATATCAACACGATCTTACTGTAGTTCTAGACTAAATATCAGCATGATCTTACTGTAGTTCTAGACTAAATATCGACATGATCTTACTGTAGCTCTAGACTAAATATCAACACGATCTTACTGTAGCTCTAGACTAAATATCAACATGATCTTACTGTAGTTCTAGACTAAATATCAACATGATCTTACTGTAGTTCTAGACTAAATATCAACATGATCTTACTGTAGTTCTAGACTAAATATCAGCATGATCTTACTGTAGTTCTAGACTAAATATCGACATGATCTTACTGTAGTTCTAGACTAAATATCAACACGATCTTACTGTAGTTCTAGACTAAATATCGACACGATCTTACTGTAGTTCTAGACTAAATATCGACACGATCTTACTGTAGTTCTAGACTAAAAATCGACACGATCTTACTGTAGCTCTAGACTAAATATCAACACGATCTTACTGTAGCTCTAGACTAAATATCTACATGATCTTACTGTAGCTCTAGACTAAATATCAACACGATCTTACTGTAGCTCTAGACTAAATATCAACACGATCTTACTGTAGCTCTAGACTAAATATCAACACGATCTTACTGTAGTTCTAGACTAAATATCAACACGATCTTACTGTAGTTCTAGACTAAATATCAACATGATCTTACTGTAGTTCTAGACTAAATATCAACACGATCTTACTGTAGCTCTAGACTAAATATCAACACGATCTTACTGTAGCTCTAGACTAAATATCAACATGATCTTACTGTAGTTCTAGACTAAATATCGACACGATCTTATTGTAGCTCTAGACTAAATATCAACACGATCTTACTGTAGTTCTAGACTAAATAGCGACACGATCTTACTGTAGCTCTAGACTAAATATCCACATGATCTTACTGTAGTTCTAGACTAAATATCGACACGATCTTATTGTAGCTCTAGACTAAATATCAACACGATCTTACTGTAGCTCTAGACTAAATATCCACATGATCTTACTGTAGTTCTAGACTAAATATCGACACGATCTTATTGTAGCTCTAGACTAAATATCAACACAATCTTACTGTAGTTCTAGACTAAATAGCGACACGATCTTACTGTAGCTCTAGTCTAAATATCAGCCTGATCTTACTGTAGCTCTAGACTAAATATCAACACGATCTTACTGTAGCTCTAGATTAAATATCAACATGATCTTACTGTAGCTCTAGACTAAATATCAACACGATCTTACTGTAGCTCTAGACTAAATATCCACATGATCTTACTGTAGTTCTAGACTAAATATCGACACGATCTTATTGTAGCTCTAGACTAAATATCAACACGATCTTACTGTAGTTCTAGACTAAATAGCGACACGATCTTACTGTAGCTCTAGTCTAAATATCAGCATGATCTTACTGTAGCTCTAGACTAAATATCAACACGATCTTACTGTAGCTCTAGACTAAATATCAACATGATCTTACTGTAGTTCTAGACTAAATATCAACACGATCTTACTGTAGTTCTAGACTAAATATCAACATGATCTTACTGTAGTTCTAGACTAAATAGCGACACGATCTTACTGTAGCTCTAGACTAAATATCAACACGATCTTACTGTAGTTCTAGACTAAATAGCGACATGATCTTACTGTAGATCTAGTCTAAATATCAGCATGATCTTACTGTAGTTCTAGACTAAATAGCGACATGATCTTACTGTAGCTCTAGACTAAATATCAACACGATCTTACTGTAGCTCTAGACTAAATATCAACATGATCTTACTGTAGCTCTAGACTAAATATCGACACGATCTTACTGTAGTTCTAGACTAAATATCGACATGATCTTACTGTAGCTCTAGACTAAATATCAACACGATCTTACTGTAGTTCTAGACTAAATATCAACACGATCTTACTGTAGCTCTAGACTAAATATCAACACGATCTTACTGTAGCTCTAGACTAAATATTAACATGATCTTACTGTAGCTCTAGACTAAATATCCACATGATCTTACTGTAGTTCTAGACTAAATATCGACACGATCTTACTGTAGTTCTAGACTAAATATCAACACGATCTTACTGTAGTTCTAGACTAAATATCGACATGATCTTACTGTAGCTCTAGACTAAATATCAACACGATCTTACTGTAGTTCTAGACTAAATATCAACACGATCTT
The DNA here is from genome assembly GCA_027474115.1 of Schizopygopsis malacanthus. Taxonomy (NCBI): domain Eukaryota; kingdom Metazoa; phylum Chordata; class Actinopteri; order Cypriniformes; family Cyprinidae; genus Schizopygopsis; species Schizopygopsis malacanthus. The sequence goes on along the minus strand of CM049874.1, from coordinate 406,315 downwards.
ACTGTAGCTCTAGACTAAATATCAACATGATCTTACTGTAGCTCTAGACTAAATATTAACATGATCTTACTGTAGCTCTAGACTAAATATTAACATGATCTTACTGTAGCTCTAGACTAAATATCAACACGATCTTACTGTAGCTCTAGACTAAATATCAACATTATCTTACTGTAGTTCTAGACTAAATATCAACACGATCTTACTGTAGCTCTAGACTAAATATCAACACGATCTTACTGTAGCTCTAGACTAAATATCAACATTATCTTACTGTAGCTCTAGACTAAATATCAACACGATCTTACTGTAGCTCTAGACTAAATATCAACACGATCTTACTGTAGCTCTAGACTAAATATCAACATGATCTTACTGTAGCTCTAGACTAAATATCAACATTATCTTACTGTAGTTCTAGACTAAATATCAACATGATCTTACAGTAGCTCTAGACTAAATATCAACACGATCTTACTGTAGCTCTAGACTAAATATCAACATTATCTTACTGTAGTTCTAGACTAAATATCAACATGATCTTACAGTAGCTCTAGACTAAATATCAACACGATCTTACTGTAGCTCTAGACTAAATATCAACATGATCTTAATACATAGTAACGTAACATTACTTTCCATAAAAAGTAACTAATTAATGTAATTACTTAGTAACATAACGCATTACTTTCCATAAAAAGTAACTAAGTAACGCAATATTGTAATGCAGTATTTCTAAAAGTAACTTTCCCCGACACTGGTCCTCATTAGCAGTCCCAGCATGCTTTATAATGAACAGAGCTCCTCTGATTGAACGCTGCAATCACAGATGGCAGGAACGCGCTGCTGATTGCTGTGTAAACAGCTTAATCAACACGCGCCGCGTCATTCGTTCATTAAACCAAACACAGAACACACATTACCTTGCCTGTTGCTTTACTTGACGGAGGTTTCTCTGGTTTGCTGGGTTTGGGGTCGTACGCTTTAAGAACAGCTGTTTCCCGACTCCTGTGTGTCGTGAAGGACTCGTACTTTCTCTGTGCAAAAACAAACACACACAAGAGTTCATTTGTCCTGAATATTTACACCACTGCTTGGAATCGGAGTTAATGTATTCCTCTTATCGGCAAGAAATGATGCCGATAAGAGGATCACAGAAATAAATTAAATTTTAACAGTTAATCACATAGAAAATTGTTATTTAACATTGTAATAATATACTGTATTTTTGATCAAATAAATGCAGGCTTGCTGAACAGAAGAGATGACTTTCAGAAGCATTTTAAAATCTTAATTATTTGTTTAGTCAGTAGTGAATGTGTTAAAAACACAGTGTTCATCTTCTACCTGCAGGTTCTCCAGTCGAGCCTGAACTCTCCGCGACTGACATTCCAACGTCCTGTTCTGCTCACTGACCTCATTAAGCTGCACAAACGAGCTCTCGTTAGTCATCATCACAGACGAGTCCCACTGTAACATCAACACCGCTGAGAGCGATTTACAGTATACACAGTGTGACGAGAACGAGCTTGTTATTAAGGGCTGTTCGTCAGACAGTTTAATTGTTTATGGTTCATCAAAATCCAAACGAAAAGAGAAAATCAAATGACACTAAACACCTTTAATGCGTTGCACTATACAAATACAGAATGCATCTTTAAATGCAGACCTTGAGCCTAAAACTCATCACCAAACACTAATGACTAGTACATATGGGTTCAGTCATTTCATACACTTCAAAACTGATGCAACAGAGGTGGAAATACAATTTTTAAGAACATTAATTTCTTTGTTGCCACAGTCTGTGGCACAGTTTTCTGTTCTAAAGAAGGAGTGTCAATACTTTTGTCCATATAACGAATGAAGTCACTGGTGTTTGGTGATGAGTTTGTGGCTCATTTAAAGTCACACCAGAGGTGTTCAGCTGCTTTCTGCAGACCAGTCAAGTTCTTCCACACTGACTGAATCATCATTTCTCTTTGATTCTTGTCTTATACACAGAGACACTGTCATGTTAGAATAGAAAAGGGTTCTGTCCAAACTGTTGCTATACAATTAGATTCCCTAGAATATCATTATATGCTTAAACATTAAGATTTACACTCATGGAAATTACTAAAGTACTCAAACCTTTCATTAGAAGGGGTGCCAATAGTTTTGGCAATATAGTGTGTATATATATATATATATATAAAAACACATAACATGATGTCAGATTTCTCACCTGTTTCTTCATAGCATCGTTTAATTCCTTAATGGAATCAAAACTGGCCTTCATCCTCTTATTCTCTTTGGTTTTCTGCTTCAGAGCCGCGTCCAGCTCACTTGTCTCCTGCTGATATTGCTGTAGGAAAAAACAAACAAATTTGGCATGATTTTTATTCATTGTTTTTTAATGCCATGTTAGCTTCTTTGTCGATTTTCATAACAATGCTTGAATTACTAAAACATTTTTAAGGGTATCAAGGGAGTAAACACATTTTTTTCTGAGCAGCAGGATCCGATAAAATGTGTTTGATCTACAATTGATGTATGTGATTTATATATGAGCAGGTTTTGAAGTAGTGCGCTTGAGCTAGTGTGCATGGTGAAGTCAGCGCTGTGAGTGAACGAGGCTCGTCTGAGAGCTGACGCTGACCTGCTGCAGGTTCTGGACGCGTCTCAGCTCCTCCTGCTGGACTCGGAGTGTGTGAACACTGTTCTGCTGCTGCTGCAGGAACACAGTCTCTCTCTGCTGCAGACCACGCTCTCGCTCACACAGCTGCACCGCCCACACCTGCTGACTGAGACGCTCCGCCTGACACACACACACACGAAGACACACACACACACAGACACACACGCAGACACACACGCAGACACACACACACACAGACACACACACACACACACACACAAAAAGACACAGACACACACACAAGCACAGAGAGAGACACACACACACACACACACACACACACACACACACACACACACACAGATACAAACACACACATACACACACACAGATACAAACACACACATACACACACACACAGATACAAACACACACATACACACACACAGATACAAACACACACACACGCACAGGGATGAAGCATTGTTTACAATAATTTGTGTGTGTGTGTGCGTGCGTGTGTGTGTGTGTGTCTCTGTGTGTGTGTCTGCGTGTGTGTCTCTGTGTGTGTTTGTGTGTGTGTGTGTGTGTGTGTGTCTCTCTCTATGTGTGTGTGTGTGTGTGTGTGTGTGTGTGTGTGCATCTGTCTGTGCGTGCGAGTGCGTATTTTTTCAGTTTTCACTAGTCTTGGCATTCACTGTGTACAGGAAAGACAGAATATAATTTTACAGGGAAACTTGTTTTCCTCACTGTGCACATGACAATAAACGCTTATAATCTTGTTTTTGATGTTTTTAGTTATCTATAATAACCCTGATACACGCACAGAGATGAATATTTCACCTGCAGCTTCTCATAAATGTGCAGCATCTCCTGATAAACATGCACCGCTGCGCCGCCGCTCGGATCCACGACGCCTCTCCACGACCGGACCAGATCGGACGGTAAAGTCACGTCTGGAGAGACACAAGCGATCATGAAGGAGTGCGAGACGAGTCTCTGAGCTGCGTCTGATCCGAGTCTGATACCTGTCTCTGTGCAGAACACGCTCGTCTCTTCAGGAGCATCATCTTCAGCGCTGTCGGGGCTACAGGAACACAGCTGTCAATGCACTGCAATAATAATACTAATAATATAGCAGATGATATGTGACCCCTGACCTTCGAGGCCGGTCGATGTCTCTGAGGGCCGTGTGATGGTCTCTGGTGTGTCCGATCAAACACATAACTTCTGAGGAACTAGACCGGTCAGATCCCTGCCGAGACACCGTATTCAGCTTCGAGACCACAGACAGAACGGTTTCAGAGAAGAGAAGACATCCAGAATTAGGGCTGCGCGATATATCGCATGCAATATTTAATGCGCATCTCGTTAGTAAAGCCGGGCCTGTAATCAGCGGTAATTTTCATCATGTGTGTGATTTCACATGGAGCAGCATTTACCACACAGAGCCATTGTTCACGCATTAAATATCGCATGCGATATATCGTGCAGCCCTATCCAGAATGCACACTTAAAGGGACAGTACACCCAAAAATGAAAATGACTCTCACCTCTTAAAGAGGTGAGAACAAACACACTCATACAGGTTTGGATCTACTGAGTATATGATGACAGGATTTTCATGTTTGGGTGTACTGTCCCTTTAAGTGTTTGTTTTATAGCACTATCTATTTGTGTCAATAGATTTCAATTACAATACACATTTTTCTCCGACACTGAGCCATAAATCTCCACTTCAGTAGCATTTACACACACTAAACTTGACATTTTTATTTCTATAGTCTACATCCTGAAGGTGTGTTCATATGGAATTTGCTTAACTATATACATTTTACCCCCCTAATATTGTGAAAATATATTGTTTTCTGTCTGTTCCTCAGACAAAAACTGCCTTCAACCAGTGTTCAGATCTTTGTACTAGAAAAGTATGCAAATTAACGCATATTTCAATAAACATTTCAGAACACTTGTAATACAAGAAATGTCAATTATCAGTGTAATCAATCAGCCGGGTAATTAAGACGATAACTGTTAGTTATTTTTGTACACTGTCAGCCATTCCGATACACACTAAACAAACACTGAACGAGTAAACTCACCAGGTTCCTCCTCTCTAAATATTTCTGTTTCAATATTTCTATTCTTTCGTCGAGATCAGAGTCAGATTCGTTATTCATCTTCTTTCAAAACAGCCGCCGTCCGTCTCTAGTAACGTAAACACTCGGCGCAGCCACCGGAAGTCAACGCGCTGCACTCGCGCGTCAAAATAAAAGTCACCACAAGATAATAAAAAATATCATCCTAGATTTCCTTCTCGTTTTATTCTGCGTAGTTATATCACAGTTCTGAAATTAATATCCGCTTCTATCTTCCAAATTGCTTAGGTTTATGAGGAAAAAAAACTGTAAATAAATAAATAAATAATACAATTAATTAATTAAATGTAAACAATTTTGGGTATGTTTATAAATATGATTTGTAAATAAATAAATGCAGTTAATAAGTAAATAAAAATAAACAATAATTAAATAAATTCCGGGTTCGGGCTCTAAATTTAACGGGTTCGGGCTTCAGTTTAAAGCCCGTGCAGAACTCTACTCTGACGTAATCGTGGGAAGAGAATGAAGAGAATGAAAAAAATGATTTTGTTCAAATAGCAAAATAAAAACTCTACGATAGTGGTTCAATAAAATAAAAAACTGATAACGGCGTTCAGAAGAGCGAACGAGGTCAAATGTACCATCCCTCCCATAGACGCTGCATTAGAAACACCCTCATATTAGCATAAACTATTTTTTTTGTAATTTGATGCAAAGGTAATATAATACAAAGAATAGTGTTAGAAATGTACGTACATAAAAAAAAAATACAAATATCAAAAACCTTTGAGGATTTACGATGCTGATGACCGTTAAACGCGTCATCACTGTCTTGTGAAAAGCGTTTGCCGCCTAAACGTGAGGCGCGCAGAAGGAGCGCACCGAAGACCAACGACACTTATCCTTACGCGGATTAAAACCTCAATTTTATAGGGCCTTCAAATCCTGTTGTAGCCGGTTTGTTGGGAGAACAACCAAAACCAAACTTAAATGCTGGTGCAGATGCCTTTTTGCTTTTGATATTTGTGTTTGACGTTAACCCAACAGCCAGACGCGCCTTTATTTCTCACCAGGCAGTCTTCACCCATCTTTTTTGGCAAAACCTATAAACGATGATGAGACAGGTGCATCGGCTTTAGGAGGCACACCTGAGGAAGAAAGCCAATAATAATGTGAGTAACTTGTTAAACCGTAAACAATCAGCACAGGTTCACACTGAACACTAGGGGTGTGCGATACTGCAAACTTTGGTATCGATCCGATACAGAGTAAATACAGAGCCAGTATCGCTGATAAAAATTAACAATACTAATGTTGATATGACTAATATTATGTTCACCTTAAAGCTAAGTGGATATTATTTGCCTTTCTAAAAGGACTCTTTGTAATCGTTTAAATTAAATGTACATTTCAAAGGCTTAGTAATTTTACTTTAAATATGTCTGCATAGTTTTTTTAAAATTTTTTTCAGTTATTTTTATTCAGTGTAGACAGATAAAAAAAAAAAAAATCTAATTTTGTAATAATTTATATGACTCCTTCATATTAATGTTTTAAATGTATTATGGCGAAATGCAAAACAAATGGCATGACCGA
>CM049874.1:372500-377500 GCA_027474115.1 Schizopygopsis malacanthus | reverse complement strand
TGTTCATGAATACAGGCCTGGCGTCGTTGTGTAACTCGTGCGTGGTGTTTCTGCTCAGATTGATCATGAATACAGGCCTGGCGTCGTTGTGTAACTCATGCGTGGTGTTTCTGCTCAGATTGATCATGAATACAGGCCTGGCGTCGTTGTGTAACTCATGCGTGGTGTTTCTGCTCAGATTGATCATGAATACGGGCCTGGCGTCGTTGTGTAACTCGTGTGTGGTGTTTCTGCTCAGATTGATCATGAATACGGGCCTGGCATCGTTGTGTAACTCGTGCGTGGTGTTTCTGCTCTCAGTGAAGCTGTTAGTCCCGTGGGCTGAAGTGACGCGGCTGGAACGCGTGTCGGTGGGTTTGCTGACGGACGTGATCCGTGTTCACACCAGACGGAAACAGAGGGATTTCTCCATGTTTCTGAACGTGGACGAGGTGATGAGGGTCATGTGTCAGCTGGCTGATATCGCCCTCCGCAGGCTGCTGGACAGCGGTGGACTCACGCTTGACCCGTCGCTGCTGGAGTCCATCAACATCACCAAGAGGTGACGACTGCTTCACAAATCACATTCTGACATCTACATCCACACACAAGATACAGTGTGTGCGTGCGTGTGTGTGTGTGTGTGTGTGTGTGTGAGAGCGAGTGTGTGTGTGTGCGTGTGAGAGAGAGTGCGTGTGTGAGAGAGAGAGTGTGTGTGTGTGTGTGTGCGTGTGTGTGTGTGTGTGTGTGAGAGCGAGTGTGTGTGTGAGAGAGAGTGCGTGTGTGAGAGAGAGAGTGTGTGTGTGTGTGTGTGTGCGTGCCTGTGTGTGTGAGAGCGAGTGTGTGTGCGTGTGTGTGAGAGAGAGTGCGTGTGTGTGAGAGAGAGAGTGTGTGTGTGTGTGTGTGCGTGCGTGCGTGTGTGTGTGTGTGAGAGCGAGTGTGTGTGTGTGTGTGTGTGTGTGTGTGTGGGGGGGGGGGGTATATGCTCCCCTGCTGATTTGCCCAATGACAAGATCAGTCTATAATTTTAATGGTAGGTTTATTTGAACAGAATAACAACAAAAAAATACAAAAGAAGTTATAAATCGATTAGCATTTTATGGAGTAAAATAAGTATTTGATCCCCTATCGATCTGCACGATTTCTTGCTCCCAGGTGTCTCTTACACAGGTAAGGAGCTGAGATTAGAGCACTCTCTTAAAGGAGTCTCAGCTTTGTGTAAAAGACACCTGTCCACAGAAGCACTCAGATTGTAAACTCTCCACCACGGCCGAGACCAAAGAGCTGTCCAAGGACGTCAGGCACAAGATTGTAGACCTTCACACGGCTGGAATGGGCTACATGAGAAGGTGACAACAGTTGGTGCGCTTATTAAACACACAATAACAATCAATGTGGGGCTCCAAGCAAGATCTCACCTCGAGGATCTCGTCAATCATCTCAAGGCAGACTGGACTGAAATCTCCAGAAGTGTGCCAATGATTCAGAGGAGAGTTTGGGGAAAGTGTTGTGGTCAGATGAGACCAGCTCTTTGGCATCATCTCAACTCGCCGTGTTTGGAGGAGGAGGAATCGTCGTGGATGGGTATTCCAGCATGACAATGACCCAAAACACACGGCCAAGGCAACAAAGGGGTGTCTCAAGAAGAAGCACATGAAGGTCCTGGAGTCTGTGGAGGGAGCTCGTCAGCCTCGAAACCTTAATGACTTAATGGAGTCAAAGAGGAGTGGGACAAAATCCCTCCTGAGATGTGAAGCGTCTGACCTCCGTGATGGCCACCAAGTGCTAAGTCAGGGGGTCCAATACTTATTTCACTCATGCAAATCAATTTAGAATTTGTCGTTGTTAAAATAAACCTAGCATTAAAATTATAGACTGATTGGCAAACGTACAAAATCAGCAGGGGATCAAATATTATTTTCCCACACTGTATGCATTGCAAGCGTATCTAAATCACATCTATATACTCAAACACTGTGTCACGTCTACACCAGATCTGTATCTGCATGACCGGGTTCCCACGCTTCTACTCAAGGCCTGGAAAGTACTTGAAAACAAACATAGGTCCGTGAAAGTGCTTGAATACATTTAGTTTTTGACGCTATTTCAAAAACTGTCCTATATGTGCTGTCAAAGACCGAACGAAACAGCGCTAATGATTGGGGTGCGGTGGGGTAGTGCGAAATAAACCTAGGGTGTGTGTTCAACCCTCTACAATGGGAGTAAATCCCTCGCATGTGTGAGTAAATTTCACTCTGTAAATCATCGACAACGATTCTCATTATCGATTAGTCGGGTCTGCCCACAGTGCTCGTCCAACTTCAGCCGGTTGCAGCACTGAATAACGCATGTATATGACAAAATGCATCTACAAATAGTGGAGGAAATGCTGCGGGAGAAGCACGTGGTCCAAGCTAATGCTGTATTTTAATGCATTGGTGTAATGCTTGCCCTGTCAGGCTCTGTGACACATGCGTGTGCGTCCTCAGTGCAATGTCCTTATCTATAAATGTCCCAGACTCACGCGAGCGCTTGCGTAAAGGTCCGTCCTGACAGCCTGTGTTACTAATTTAAGACGCAGAATGGGCACCAGGGAATATTGAAAAAATATTGAAGATTTGAGTATCTGCATTCGTCGAGGTCGAAGATAAAAAGGGATTTACAAAATAATTTAGACTTGAGTTTTTTTAATAATGAGTAACGTCTCTATTGAGAGAGTGTGCACATGTTTAATGTTAACAGGTTTTATCATGCTATTACAACATTTGACCGCTTTTTATTCATTTAATTTGTAGAAATCGAAAATATTATGAATATTTTATAAATTGTATTGCACTGACTTTGAATTCCTTTGAACATGACTGCTTAAAGTTATGAAAAATACACATTCAAAGTGAAATATTAAGTACTGTACGGTCTGGAAGAGTGTGAACCCTGTGCATGTAATAAAGTAAGATATTCTTTATGAATCATCTGTTTTATTGAATACCTCTTGCTTTGTATCCAGTCAATCATCAGCAGGGATCTTATATACTTCCTTCACTAAAGGGGAAGTTCACGTACGAGAAAGACTAGTAAAGCAGAACAGAGAACGCCAGAAAATAGACATGATGTTAGTGAATCTTTATAGAGCTGTTAATGGCTAGTCATGAGTGTGTGGGTTGTGTTTGCATGTAAACCAATGCTGTAGGTTTGTGTGAACACTGCATTTGCATGTGTATTTATAGAGCTGTGGGTTTGTGATGTTCATCTATCTCTGATCTACAGATAAACAGCGGTTCTACTGATGTTAAGGGTCAGATAGCATTAGTTATCATGTATTCTGGTGCATGAACGTGTGTGTGTGTGTCTCTGTGTGTGTGTGTGTCTCTGTGTGTGTCTCTGTGTGTGTCTGTCTCTGTGTGTGTGTGTGTGTGTGTGTGTGTCTCTCTGTGTGTGTGTGTGTGTGTCTCTCTGTGTGTGTGTGTGTGTGTGTGTGTGTGTCTGTGTGTGTGTCTCTCACAGGGTGTTGGAGGAACAGGCTCTCAGGCAGTATGTGCTCTCTCTCTTTGGCTTGCCACGGGCCGAGCGTCTGCAGGAAGTGATGTCATGCTCGGTTTGGACTCCTCACACCCGCTGCCACACGCCGGGTACAGTCTACGGCACAGACGGGTATCTGTGCTTCAGCAGCCGTGAGGAGGGCCAGTGTGCTCTCATCGTACCGCTCGCAGAGGTACGGACTCGTCACACAGCAGTCGGAGATCATCAGCTGCTCAGTATCGGTGTTATAGGAAGGATGTTAAAATCAAACGTACCATAAATGTATCAATAAGGACAAAATGTGTGTGTGTGTGTGTGTGTCTCTCTCTGTGTGTGTGTGTGTCCGTCTGTCTCTGTGTGTGTGTGTGTGTGTGTGTGTGTGTGTGTGTGTGTGTGTGTGTCTGTCTGTCTGTCTGTCTGTCTGTCTCTCTGTGTATGTGTGTGTGTGTGTGTGTGTGTGTGTCTGTCTCTCTGTGTGTGTCTGTCTCTCTGTGTGTGTCTGTCTCTCTGTGTGTGTCTGTCTGTCTGTCTGTCTCTCTGTGTGTGTCTGTCTGTCTGTCTCTCTGTGTGTGTGTGTGTGTCTGTCTGTCTGTCTGTCTCTCTGTCTGTGTGTGTGTGTGTGTGTGTGTGTCTGTCTCTCTGTGTGTGTGTGTGTGTGTGAGTGTGTCCGTCTCTCTCTGTGTGTGTGTGTGTGTGTGTGTCCGTCTCTCTCTCTGTGTGTGTGTGTGTGTGTGCAGATCCTCTCCATTGAGAAGGCCGAGAGCACCAGCGCTCTTCCTAACCCCGTCATCATCAGCGTCCGCTGTAAGCGAGCGTTCCAGCTGATCGAGCTGCTCCATCGGGACGAGCTGGTGGAGAACATCAGGCACCGGCTCCGTGATCTGCACTGGAAACAGAACCTGATCCGCGGACACGACCAGCGCAAGAAATCCACAGTACGAGTCCTGAAACAGCGGACAGATGTCATTTAAACACTGCTCGTTCCTCTAAGCGTCGTACAAACTAGAATAGGCCTCTAGTAATAATTCATGGGAGGCTTGATCGTGCTGAACATGCACAATTAACAAATATATATAAAGATAAATGTCGAATATCATGTGAAGCAGCTCTTATAACTGTGTTCTGCTCTCTAGATCTCCACCTCCCCATACTACACCTTCTGTTACGACACCGTCCAATCAGACGAGGAGGACAGCGGCGTCATCATCTCTGATAAAGCTCTGCGTCACACGGTCCACTCGGACCTGGTGTCCACATTCCACCCCGGCCAATCAGACGCTCCGAACCGGCCCAGTGTGAGTGCCCATGATCACTCACTTTCACAGACTAGTAGCATTTTTAGTAATACTTTCATTTTTTCAGCTTACATTTTAATTTGTTAAAAAAAAAACTTTCTGTCATTTATTTAACTGTTATTTCAGTTTTAGTTTGGTTTGATGCGTCAAGCTAAACTAAAGTAAAATTAGAAAAAAAAATGCTTAAAAATAAAATTGTGCTGTCAA
>CM049874.1:332500-367500 GCA_027474115.1 Schizopygopsis malacanthus | reverse complement strand
TGTGTCTGTGTGTGTGTCTGTGTGTGTCTGTGTGAGTGTGTGTGTGTGTGTGTGTGTGTGTGTGTCTGTTCTGTCTGTGTGTCTGTGTGTCTGTGTGTGTGTGTGTGTGTGTGTGTGTCTGTGTGTCTGTCTGTCTGTCTGTGTGTCTCTGTGTGTGTGTGTGTGGGTGTGTCTGTGTCTGCAAACTAGACGCCGTTTTGAATCAAAATATGTCATTTATGTGAATCGTCTAGATCTGAAGAGTGGGGGGGGGGAGTGGGGGGGCTCATAGACAGGGACTTTGGTCGAAAACACTCCTTTCTCAGACGGATCGCCGTATCACATCAAAGCTGAATTGATATCGAATGAATCAAGTGAGTCAATGATTCAGTAACTTGACTCACTTGACTCGTTTGAATCAATGCCGTTTGAATCAATGACTATCAGTCATATAGCGCCATCTACTGGTGGTTTAAAAGCATTGCATTTTCCATAAATGTTTAACTTGTATGTTCAAAAACATTAATCTTATCAAAGACTATTGATGCATTATTTATGCATTATTATTTATGCATTTGAAATGTTGTGATGTAAGCATTTCTGGCACCTCAAATACATCTCATGCCGTTCAGATGCTGTTTTCTCCGCACTGAAAAGATGGAGTTTGTTGATAGCATGCACGCTCTAATGTGAACATTAAAATGTGCAAACATAAATCTGCTCACAAAGAGAAGTATGCACACTGATGACGAGAGAGTTGCACCGTCCAAAAAGCTTGAGGAATAAATGTTTTATTTTCATTTTACCTTGTCAAACGATTAATCACATACAAAATAAGAGTTTTTGTTTACATAATATATCTGTATTTGTATATTTAATAAAAAATGTTATGTTTATATATTAAATATATTTAATACATATACATGTAAATAATTTCAAAATATAGACTGTATGTTTGTGTATTTATATATATATATACACAATGAACGCATATAATATATAAACAAACTTTTATTTTGGATGTGTTTAATCGTTTTACGGCACTAATATTAAATATTTATTTTATTTTATTGATGTTATTAATTCTTCTGGTTTTTATTTTATTTTTAAAGCACAGCTGTTGTGTTTGTCAGTGCTTAATAAATACATGAAATTAAATAATATGTGACCCTGGAGCACAAAACCAGTCTTAAGGGTCGATTCTTTCGAAATTGAGATTCAAGGATCATCTGAAAGATGAATAAATAATATTTCCATTGATGTATGGTTTGGACAATATTTGAAAATCTGGAATCTGAGGGTGCAAAAAAATCTGAATATTAAGAAAATCATATTTAAAGTTGTTCAAATGAAGTTCTTAGCAATGCATATTAATAATCAATAATTAAGTTTTGATATATTTACAGTACAAAATATGATCTTAATATCTAATGATTTATGACATAATATAAAAAATTATAATTTTGACTCATACAATGTATTGTTGTCTATTGCTACAAATATAGCTGTGCTGCTTATGACTGCTTCTGTGCTCCACAAATCATAATATGGATAAATATACTCCTGAATCGTATAATGTTTTGAGGTATCAGCAAATATCATATGTCTGGGTTTGAGAAGTGATGTCGTGTCCTGACGAACTCTTAATGTGTGTCGAGTCTGAGATGCTCGTCTGGTGTTGTGCTGGTCGTCTGATCTTCTTCTTGCTCTGTTTGCGGTCAGAAATTCTGCGGCGTGACGGTGAAGCAGCTGGAGATGCTGCGATGCCGTCACCGCGTTCATGTGCTGCAGGCGCACGAGGACACCACCAAAGACAACGCAGTGAGACTCCTTCAGCTGCTCTCGAACGCTTCTGTGCACCTCTGTCCTGAGGTTAAGTGTGTGTGTGTGTGTGTGTGTGTGTGTGTCTCTGTGTGTGTGTCTGTGTGTCTGTGTGTCTGTGTGTCTGTGTGTGTGTGTGTGTGTGTGTGTGTCTCTGTGTGTGTGTGTGTGTGTGTGTGTGTGTGTGTGTCTGTGTGTGTGTGTGTGTGTGTGTGTGTGTCTGTGTGTCTGTGTCTGTGTGTGTGTGTGTGTGTCTCTGTGTGTGTGTGTCTCTGTTTGTGTCTGTGTGTGTGTGTGTGTGTGTGTGTGTGTGTGTGTGTGTCTCTGTGTGTGTGTGTGTGTGTGTGTGTGTGTGTGTGTGTGTGTGTGTGTGTGTGTTTTCAGCTGCGGTTGGTCACACCGGACGTGTCTCTGTCGCAGGAAGATCTGTCGGAGGTCTACGACCTCTTCAAGGTGCCACACTGACTCTTGTGACTAGTCTTATTTTCAGTTTTAGCTCTAGAAAAATCAACATGATCTCAGTTTGAGCGTCGCCCTCTACTCTACAGACGTGAATTTACATTTCCTTCAGCCTGAGCCGTATTCATTTCACTTTTAGTGTGAAAGAGCTTTTATATTTATGACCCTGGAGCACAAAACCATAAAGTCATAAGGGTATATTTTTCAAAATTGAGATGTATGCATCATCTGAAAGCTGAATAAATAATATTTCCATTGATGTATGGTTTGGACAATATTTGTAAATCTGGAATATGAGAATGCAAAAAAATCTAAATATTGAGAAAATCATCTTTAAAGTTGTTCTAATTAAGTTCTTAGCAATGCATATTACTAATCAATGATTAAGTTTTTATATATTTACGGTAGGAATATCTTCATGGAACATGATCTTAATATCTAATGATTTTTGTCATAAAATAAAAATGATAATTTTGACCTATACAATGTATTGTTGACTAAATATACATGTGCTGCTTATGACTGTCTGTGCTCACATTTTCACAAAAGCAGAACTTTATTATATTAAAAACAAACAAGCCCTGCCCAAATTGAAAAAGTAACTCAAATGTCTTTCCATAAAATGTAACTATGTAATCAGTCACTTTTTGATGGAGTAATAACGCAATATTGTAATGCATTGTTTTGAAAGTAAGCCCCCTGGTCTGTGTTTCAGACGGAGCACTTCATCAGTGTGTACTGGGGCGATGTCTGCGCCTCCTCGTCTGCGGCGCCGGCCGGCTGCACCGAGCGCTATGTGCTGGATCGAGCTCAGTTTAAGAGTCTGTACGAGCTGCTGACGCCGTGGAGCTGTGGGACACACACGGACACCGTCGCCCAGCGTGCCTTCACCCTGCTGGACCCGGACCGACACGGCCTCGTCACCTTCTCTCAGTTCACTCAGATGCTGGGTACGTATGTCTCGTCAGGGAGCAGACATGAAGAGGCGATATAATGTGTATGCACCAAAAGTGCAAACGCCTGACTTTCAGTGACGGCTTACTTTTTTGAGATCAAAATAGGTCACCTACGAGAACGTGTGTGTGTGAGAGAGGGAGTGTGCGTGTGAGAGGAAGTGTGCGTGTGAGAGGGAGTGTGCGTGCGGGCGTGTTTGTGTGTGTGAGAGTGAGTGAGAGTGAGTGTGTGTGAGTGTGAGAGTGAACGTGAGTGTGAGAGTGAGTATGAGAGTGAGTATGAGAGTGTGTGTGTGTGTGTGTGTGAGTGAGAGAGGAAGTGTGCGTGCGGGCGTGTTTGTGTGTGTGAGAGTGAGTGTGTGTGTGTGAGAGTGAACGTGAGTGTGAATGTGAGAGTGAGTGTGTGTGAGTGTGAGAGTGAACGTGAGTGTGAATGTGAGAGTGTGTGAGTGTGAGAGTGAACGTGAGTGTGTGCGAGAGTGAACGTGAGTGTGTGCGAGAGAGAGTGTGAAAGTGAACGTGAGTGTGAATGTGAGAGTGTGTGAGTGTGAGTGAGAGTGAGTGTGTGTGAGTGTGAGAGTGAACGTGAGTGTGAGAGTGAGTGTGAGAGTGAACGTGAGTGTGAGAGTGAGTATGAGAGTGAGTATGAGAGTGTGTGTGTGTGTGTGAGTGAGAGAGGAAGTGTGCGTGCGGGCGTGTTTGTGTGTGTGAGAGTGAGTGTGTGAGAGTGAACGTGAGTGTGAATGTGAGAGTGAGTGTGTGTGAGTGTGAGAGTGAACGTGAGTGTGTGCGAGAGTGAACGTGAGTGTGTGCGAGAGAGAGTGTGAAAGTGAACGTGAGTGTGAATGTGAGAGTGAGTGTGTGTGAGTGTGAGACGTGTGTGTGTGTGTGTGTGTGTGTGTGTGTGTGTGTGTGTGCGTGCGTGTGTGAGTGTGAGACGGGTGTGTGTGTGTGTGTGTGTGTGTGTGTGTGTGTGTGTGTGTGTGTGTGTGTGTGTGTGTGTGTGTGTGAGTGCCCAGCCCGAATGAGACGGGTGTGTTTTCCTCCATCACTGACAGCAGTGTTTCTCTGCAGACGTTCTGTTCTGTGCGGAGCTGAGTGAGAAGATCCGGCTGCTGTATCGACTACACATCCCTCCAGGTTCAGTCAAACACGTGTGTGTGTGTGTGTGTGTGCTCTTCCTCAGTGTGTTCCAGCACAAATACAGGCATTCTGCTGCTCTCAAACACTCTTAATTATCACTTCCACTGATTAAGGCCAAAAAAAAGTCATGGCATTAAATTAAACACAAATATCTTCTTCAGTATTTTTATCTTGTTTTCCAGTAAAAATACTGAAACATCTTTAAATCAAGATACATTTACTGGAGATGTACAAATTAAGTTTCTTGCTAAATAAAAAACTAAAACCATATAAAAAAAATGTGTAATACTTGAAACAAATTTATGTAAAATTTTAATATATATGAAAAAATCATTGTGTAGACATTTACATTTAGGGAACATGTTGCGTTTCCTTTAATTTATTCCTTAAATTCCCTTTTAATTGCTTTTAAACGTGTCTTTAAAAAGTCCTGAATTTACCATCATAAAACTTGTATGATCATTTCTAAAGATTAATGTACTTGAGAAGCTAAATGACTTGAGATATGAAGCCTTGAAGATTGATAAAATGTTTTATCTTTTTAGTCTGTGCAGATATTACTGAATATGAACTGTGTAATGAAGGTGATTGTCATTCGTGTGTGTTGTTCTCAGCTCTGAGCGAGGACGCAGAAGACTCGTCTCCTCTGAAGAGTCCAGTGTTGTCCAGCACCAGACCTCTCTACGTCAACCTGCCCAACGGTGTGTGTGTGTGTGTGCGCGTGTGTATGTGTGAGTGTGTGTGTGTGTGTGTGTGTGCGTGTATATGTGAGAGTGTGTGTGTGTGTATATATGTGAGAGTGTGTGTGTGTGTGTGAGAGAGTGTGTATATGTGAGAGAGTGTGTGTGTGTGTGTGAGTATGTGCGTGCGTAATGATGTCTTCTCGTGTGTGTGCAGGAGAAAAGAAGAGTTATGAAGAGCAGCTGCAGCAGATGCTTCTGGACCTGAGTCGAGGGAAGGAGAAGAACGAGGAGAAGCCTCTTCCTCACATGAACCAGGTGAAGCTTCTGTGTGTGTAACACCAGAGTTCAGACTGCGTTCGTCTGTCACACTCACCTTAGTGACCTCAGTACACACATGCACTAACGAGCCAACACCTTAGATGATGCTTCATCTTTAAAACAGTGCACACCACAAATAAAAACACGTTTATTCATGAAGCAGATACTTTTATCCAAATGAGGATCATCACAAACCAGTCATTAAAGCCATTTAAACATTTTACAGTTGCACATAAGGAGAAACTGAACTTTTAATGTGTTTATATGTGTTTATGTAAATAACATATTCTTCTTATAACTACTGTTTAGAGCTGGAGACAAAAATATAATTAAAAAATAATAATTCCAGGTTTGCTGCACTATTACATATCATTATGGCTATAAAATGATGATTATTGTTATAATAATAATAATTGTTGTTGTTATTGATTGTAATATTTCACTATAAAATAAAAAGAAATTGAGGATTAAAAATTATTTTATATTTAGAACTGTACGATTACAAAACTAATATTTGTCTTTTCATTTTCAAACATTAAACCATAAATTTTTTATTTTGACAGAAAATTGCAATAACTAAAATATATATATATATATATAAAAATGACTAAATACAAATAAAATGAATATTACTGTTGTAATTTCACTGTAAAATAAAGTTTTTATATTTCCAACTATTAAAATACAAAACTAATATTTGTCTTAATTTTCAAATATTAAACCATCACATTTTTATTTTGACTATTTTAATACTTGATTTTCTTAAAAAAATACATATAGATTTCTAAATGTAAATAAATATCACTATTGTAATTTCATTAAAAAAATCAAGTATTAAAAATAATTGTATTTTACATTTACAAATATCATTACAACACTAATATTTATTTCTTCATTTTTAAATATTAAACCAAACTTTTTTATTTTGATGGAAATCATGAGGCGAAAAAAAAAATCAATGTCGTTTTCTAGTATAAATATTTTTGAATCATGATGCATTTACTTTACAGTTAATATTAGATATTAATATTAAAAATAGTTTTTTGAAAAACTGAATTCAGAGGCTAAACAAGATTTTTGTTCTTGTGCCATTGGCAGATATTTTTGCTCGTTTTAATCAAAAAAATAAATAATTTTTTTAACATGAATATTTCTTGTCAAGTAAATGCATCCCGATTCACTGTCGAGATATTTATTCCAGACGGCGGACCGCGAGCTGCTGGTGTGTAACGAAGCTCTCTCTCTCTCTCTCTCTCTGTCCCGCAGCACCAGTTCATCCAGTTCTGTAAGACGCTCTACAGCATGTTTCAGGGCGATCCGGGCGAGGCCGAGCTCTTCCAGGCCATCGGGACCGTGACCAGCCTCGTGCTGCAGATCGGAGAGGCCCGGCAGAGCGGCCGGAGCCAGAGCCGGAGCGAGGAGCACTGGTCAGCAAGCCTCGAGCAGATCCTGGCCTCTTTACTGACCGAGCAAGTGCTGGTCATCTTCCTGGAGCGGCCCGTGGAGCTGAGCGCTAGAATCAGCGCCGCCAAGCCCCGGCAGTATCAGGAGCGCGCCGGGCTGCTGACGATCCGACCCGGAGACCCATGATGCCGCGGGGGTGAGCCGGACTCCTCTCAGCTGACGTATTCCAGCGCGTCACGCTCAGATTAGTTCATCTCAAAATTACAATTCTGTTATTAATTACTCTCATGTGGTTACAACCCCATAAGAGCTTCGTTCAGAACATTTCTGGTGAAGTCCGAGAGCTCTCCTAACGCCGCATAGACGGCAACACAACTGAAATATTCCCAGAAACACAGTATTACAGTCCATCAGTGGCTCAAAAATATCAATTAACTCAACCATTCTTTTCTCCTGAGTCACGCTTTCGCTCGAGCGTTAAAACAACGATACGCAGATTACGTTCACTCGCGCGCTTTTGCACAAAAAAAACTAATTATTTACGTTCTTCTGGATCTCTCCAAAATGGCAGGACGTAACTCTGAAAAAACTCTAAAGTTATCGTATAGTCGTGAAACTGAAGTTGAGCCACCGATGGACTGTATTACTACGTTTCTGGGAATATTTCAGTTGTGTTGCCGTCTATGCGGCGTTAGGAGAGCTCTTGGAGTTCATCTTGTGTTCTTAACGAAGCTCTTACGGGTTTGTAACCACATGTGGGTAATTAATAACAGAATTGTAATTTTGAGGTGAACTGTCCCTTTAAGTAAATACCAAGTGATTCAGTCAGACGGGATTGAACCGTTTACTGACCGAATGAACAAGACTCGCATGAAGGAAATATTGATCATTATTAATATTACTGCTCCAGCAGCTGAATGATTCTGAATCATGAACACCAGATTAAAGAGTTTTAGTCGTTTTATTATATTTTTACGCTGCGGAAAAATGCTTTTTCTGTATTTTGATTTTCATCTATAAATATCTAAATGTCCTTAAATCAATAAACATTTACCGGAGAAGGAAAATAAACACATGAAGACGTGTTTTCTGAAAAATACTCAAAATTATAAAAGCCTGTATAATAAAAAAAGAATCTGACTTAGGTCGTAATTGAGCTATCGGTAAGCCCCTCCCCTCGGACGCAGACTAGCCAATGGCAGTCGAGTATCAGCTGCACGGGGGCGGGACTCGGGCATCTTCAGGTTTCAGTGCTAGAGAGAAACATCGGAGGATCCGAAGCTCGCATCGGTTTATGGGGTTTATGCTTCAGAAATGTAAAACGATATGTATGGGGTACTTGTAACACTGATTACAGGTATCCTGAGAGGATCGTTAATATCAGTTATTACATTACATTTCCTGAATCCAAACAAAACAGAGCAACATGTCCATAAGTATCCAACCCCAGTACAAAAACTGGTTGTCATACACTTAATTACACTTTTCCTCTGCTCGAGCACGTTAATGTTATCTTGTGCTTTAGCAAACTAGCTAACGTTAAAGTTACTGAGTCCATGCTAACATATAAACCTAAAGAACGGACTGATCGCGTCTTGTACAGTCTCTTCACATTAAACTGGTTAAATGTACATTAGTTTAATCGATACACCCTGCGATACATTACAGTAACTAAGGGGGCGGGGCTTACCGATAGCTCCGTTTGTTTGTCCGAGGGAGCAACAGTAACTAAGGGGGCGGGGCTTACCGATAACTCCGTTTGTTTGTCCGAGGGAGCAACAGTAACTAGGGGGGCGGGGCTTACCGATAACTCCGTTTGTTTGTCCGAGGGTAACTAAGGGGGGCGGGCTTAGCAACAGTAACTAAGGGGGCGGGGCTTACCGATAACTCCGTTTGTCCGAGGGAGCAACAGTAACTAAGGGGGGCGGGGCTTACCGATAACTCCGTTTGTCCGAGGGAGCAACAGTAACTAGGGGGGCGGGGCTTACCGATAGTTCAATTACAAATTTGTCTCAGAATTGTGAAAGTTACCTTTTTTATTTTATCTTCTGTTGTGGAAAACATGAAAAATATCTTCCAATTGGGTAATAAAAATCACATTATTTTCCCTTTGAATAAATGATTAATCTAACCGGCAACATTGTTTTTCTGGTTTTAAGCAAAAGCTCACTTAAATTGATATCTTCTCCAGTAAATTAAGAATATGTGGATATATAAACCGAGAAACAAGAGCGAAATACGGAGGAAGAATATCTTTGCAGTGTGTTATTTAAAGCATTGTGTACACTTTCAGTCTCTGAATTACTGGTTTAATGTGTTAGTACATGTATTAGTCCTCTCGGATCTATAAAGTGCCTTAAAACCCATCCGCCACGACACGACTGTGCCTCAGAGACATTGTGAAGTCCAAAGAGACCACGTTTAATCCCATCTCTGAAGACCGTTAGTGATCAAACACTGGTCTTAACACCTCAAGCCTTCCTGAACCAACGCTCACAGCTTTAAAGGAGTTATTTGCTCTACACATGCCTCATCTGACGAGAAATAAATCATCCACAACACAATCCTTTTATGTTTTTATTTCAACGAGCAACTTAATTTTCATCCACATTTACCGTCTGAAGACCTGCAAACACACACGAAAAGCCCAGTTAGAAACAGTAGAGAGGTTTTAAAATGCAGTTAATCAGACAAACACTGACATTTCCTTCAATAAAGACAGTATATGAACACGAGGAGCCCGTTTCTACCGCTGAATAATAATAAAACCACGCTATTACACATTTATATCTCACAATTCTGACTTATAACACAAGTGCTCAAGTCCAATCGAGGGCAAAATATATATAAAATAGTTATATCAGAATTACACACTTTACAATTCTAACTTTAACACAAATGCAAGCTATAAAGCCCAACGGAGGAAAAAAAGACAGATTTTACTCAGAATTCAGACTCTTTCCTTCAGAACAGAGTTATTCTGTAATTACAACTTTATATTGAAATTAGTGGGGGGGGGGGACTGACCAGAGTTTTCTTGCCGTTGCAAATTTATATCTCGCAATTCTGACTAATAAACATGCAATCGAGGGAAAAAATATATACAAATTTGACTATTCTCAGAATTTAGTTATTCTGTGATTCCAACTTTATAACATTCAAATACTTTTACATCTCGCTATTGATAAAAATAATACAAAATAACAGCCAGAATTGACAATTTCTCAGAAACCGAGAGTTAAAAGAGTAGTGTTTTCTTGCAAGTTTATGTCCCTCAATTCTGACTTCCTCCGAATTACGAGTTTATAAAAATCACACAATTGTGACTTTATAACTCGTCAGAAATGCGAGATGTAAAACAAACCGTACACACACACAGTGTTTTTGATATTCTGTACAGTATCAGTGTCCTGTCTGTGGAGCAAACTCCTCGAGTGTGTGTGTGTGTGTGTGTGTGTGTAAACATACCCGGCAATAAAGCTCACTCTTAATTGTGAGGAAAGAATTAATGAACGGAGTAATCGGCTCACCTTTGTAGGTGGTGACGGGGACGTATGTGACGAGCGTGTACAGCTTGTTGGGAGAATCCTCATCTTCGTTGCGTTTCCGGGACAGACGCACACGCATGCGGTACGGCACGTTCCTGCAGAACAACACAGTCAGTGAATATCCCAGAGACGGACCCGCCGAAGCCCCCCCGGCACCACACTCACTCACCGGACACCTTTGGCCCACACGGCCTTGTTGAGACGCGTGTCGATGCGGACGTCCGGCGTGCCCATCTCCTTCACCGCAAACTTCCGGATCTCCTTCAGCGCGCGAGGAGCTCTCCTCTTGAAGGAGCTGGACGGGGTTAAAGGGTTAATCATTCACTCTGTATATGACTATTTAATACTAGGACGAAAGTATTTGTTTGGGTTGGTTTTAAGGGCTGAACGATTTTAGAAAATAATCTTAATTGCGATTCCCTTTCAAGCTGTCACGAGACATCACGGAGATTACTCCGTTATGGGAAACTCCTTCCCTCCAACCTTTCCTGAAGACCTATTGGCTCACGCCAGTCAATGACTGGCCAATTGTCGCGAAGCATGCAAATATGACGAGCTCGAGAGGCAGTATAAATGCAGCGCCCGCGACAATACGTCAGAATCTTTTTCTTCACCTTGCTGAACCTAGGTTATGGCTTAAAATGTTACAACTCACGGTTAAGGTTCGCTCATTCGAGGGCAGGCCTCATGGCTGCTCCTCTGCAGCGTTCAGGTGAGTATGACATTTCTTAAAGGAAAAAAATAGTCCGTCTGCCCTCTGATCAGCGGTGGACCTTCGGGACTCAGGTGATGAGCTCATGCAGACTAAAGGTCCGCATTCCTCTCACCGTCGAACCTGCAGGACAGGACATCAGCCGGCTTCTCACGCCCCCCTTCCATGGCGGTGCGGAGAGCCGAGGGCAGATGCGGGAGCAAAGGGATCTCACGTCGCCGCAGATGCTGCACGGAAGAACCCACTGTGTAAGCATGCAGCCCCCGCCTCAGAGCGGCGTTCTGCTGTTTGCAAAGCACAATCGCTCCTCTCTCATTCACATGATAATACATTCACGTGATAATAGCCCCTCATTAGCGGCTACCGTGTGTTCGGAACAACCTCTCATTACATGGTAATAGCCCCTCATTAGCGGCTACCGTGTGATCGGGACAACCTCTCATTCACGTGATAATAGCCCCTCGTTAGCGGCTACCGTGTGTTCGGAACAACCTCTCATTACATGATAATAGCCCCTCATTAGCGGCTACCGTGTGATCGGGACAACCTCTCATTCACGTGATAATAGCCCCTCGTTAGCGGCTACCGTGTGTTCGGGACAACCTCTCATTCACATGATAATAGCCCCTTATTAGCGGCTACAGTGGGTAGAGGACATTTATAATTCACATGGTAACAGCCCCTTGTCAGCGGCTACAGTGTGTAGTGAACTTTTATAATTCACATGATAACATCGGCGGCGCCTTGTGTGTAGAGGACATGTTTTTCTAATTCACAAAGCGCGCGAAGGCGATGGGATCTGATGCTCCTGCGCGGAAAGCGCGCGAAGGTGAGGAGTCACATGACACCCCTGCGCGAAAAAGCGCGCGAAGGTGAGGAGTCACATGACACCCCTGCGCCGAAAAGCGCGCGAAGGCGAGGAGTCACCTGATGCCCTGAAGGCGCATCCTATCAGCTTCCCGGATTTCGCTGGACTATTACGCCAGTTGTTTACGCCCCTTCACGTGGTGTTCAACTAGGTCGTATAGCAGTCAGCCTGTAGTTATTACAGTCGCTATATTGTGGAGGATCGCGCGAAGGCGAGGAGTCACCTGATGCCCTGAAGGGCGCGTCCTATCAGCCTCCCAGATTTCGCCGGACTATTACGCCAGTTGTTTACGCCCCTTCACGTGGTGTTCAACTAGGTCGTATAGCAGTCAGCCTGTAGTTATTACAGCCGCTTAGAGGATCGCGCGAAGGCGAGGAGTCACCTGATGCCCTGAAGGGCGCGTCCTATCAGCCTCCCAGATTTCGCCGGACTATTACGCCAGTTGTTTACGCCCCTTCACGTGGTGTTCAACTAGGTCGTTTAGCAGTCAGCCTGTGGTTATTACAGCCGCTATATTGTGGAAGACTGCGCGAAGGCGAGGAGTCACCTGATGCCTTGAAAGGGCGCATCCTATCAGCCTCCCAGATTTCGCCGGACTAGTACGCCAGTTGTTTACGCCCCTTCACGTGGTGTTCAACTAGGTCGTATAGCATAGTCAGCCTGTAGTTATTACAGCCGCTATGTTGTAGAAGACCCCGGGATCGAGGTCTTCTTTGACAAGTTAAGAGACCCGGGAAGAGGCACCACGACTAGTGAGGAGCCCTCAAGCTGTCTCAAAATTGTAAAATGGGTGGGACGAAGTGTGTTCATTAAAGCATACGTTTGCAAGAGGAGCTTCCTCCTCGCTCAGTCACCACCGCCGCTCGCCCCTCCCCTTAGCGACCGGACCCAATGCCCACACGGGTTATAGCTGCCAGCCGCTGTAGCCGCTGTGTCAGTTCATGAGCGCGTGAGAAGCGATTAAAAGCCAAGAATCTCACGCTGGCTGCTCTGCATAAGAGCGAGGGTACACCCTTCAATTCAGACACAGATCACCCCGTTTCAATGGCGTGGCGTAGTCTCTAACACTGACTCGAAATGCCCTTATCCTAACAAGAGCTATACAATTGCAGTCGGGGAAGGATCTAAGCAGCTGCAGCTCGAATGCCGCTTAGCAGCATTAGCTTCAGCGAACAGGCGGGACGCAGCAATTTTCAGTTGGGAGGCACTAGTTGTCCAGCCGCTGTTTGGGGTGCCTAGAGAGAGGTAGACTCTGCCCGATTCGACTAGATCTCGGACCCATCAACAGAGCGCTTGGAAAGCTTCCGTTCAGGATGCTAACGCTAAGCAGATCCTGGCGCGAATTCGCCCGTGGACCCGGATGACCTGACTGGTTTGCGCACTCCGTGGATTCTACTTTCGGACGCGTACTTTACATTCGGATAGCACCGCATACTCAGACGGTTTTTCTGAATAGCTGTCAGGGAGAAGCACAGCGTTCCAATACTCTGTTCCCCAGTCCGGGCTGCTCCGGCCCCACGCACTTTCAAAGTGCATCAATGCAGCACTTCCCACTCAGATCGAGCGGAAGGCGCATCCTCAACTATCTGGACGATTGGCTGATTTTAGCTCGGTCCCTGGATACGCTTATCAGCCACAATAGACTCTCTGTTTATTCACTTAGAGTCCCTAAGCTATGAGAACCCGCCTCTCGCGAGATCGCGTGGGGGATGAGACCCTGCCTCTCGTGAGATCGCGTGGGATGAGAGCCTGCCTCTCGTGAGATCGCGTGGAGATGAATCCAGCCTCTCGCGAGATCGAGCCGCGGCCAATTGTCTTCCCTGCGCCTTTCAGGCAGGGCAGCTCTGTTCAGTTGAGGGTATTACAGCGGAGGAGTAGTGTGCGAGGGTATGCCAGCTTCGGGACTGTAGCTGGAACCTCAGAGCCAGTGGCACTTAAATCGCCTGGAGCTGGAAGCAGTCTTCTTAGCTCTAAAGGATTTTCAGCCACAGCTGGACCAGCAAAATGTACTGATTCGCACCGACAGCACGTCTGTGGTTTCATACATAAATCTTTAAGGGAGAGCGGAGGTGGATCTGTTCGCCAGAGCGAGAACACGCATTGCCTGTTGTTCTTCACTCCCCGCTGACCAGCAGCTAGCCCGTATGCATTTCCTCCGATCAAGGAATGTTACCGCTGGTGTTATGAGAGATCAGGGTGGAGCGAGCATCAGGGATACTCATCGCCCTGAATCCAGCCTGGGTTCCCAGACTTGACGAAACTGCTGGAGGCACCGCCTTGCCGTTCCCCGGCAGGAAATATATGCCGAACCTGAAACTATAGAGCCATCATGTGTGATCGCTTCAGGGGTATCAGAGAGGGGCGCCTTACAGTCTCGCACGCTCATGGGAGCGCGAAAACCCTGTACAAAACGTTTGTATGCTTCAAATGGGAGTGTTTGTGAAGGAGTCCGGCTCATATCGACCTGACTACTTGCACCGTATGTTCTGAGTTTCCCGCTGCACAGACTGGATAGTGGATCGTTACCATCGACACTGAAGTTTATGTCGCTACCATTGCCGTGTCCGTTTCCCCGCAGAGCGGGCAATCGTTCGGTTAAAAAGACTACATCCCCCATGTCCACTTTCGTTTCCGCTCTGGGACCAGGAAGTGGGGTAAGAGCTCTCTCATTGCAGCCATTGGGTTTTTAACATCCGTGGGTTAAAGGAACTATTCCTTAAAAACTACAGTCCTTCTAGCCTTTGCTTCGGCTAAGCGCATAGAGCATTACACGCTTTTTCTGTGGACAGCGACTGCATTCGATTCGGTCCCGAGACTGGGATTGGAATACGTGCCTAAATCACTGTCTACCCCTTCGAAAGGACGGAGACGGTTCGCCGTCAGCCTTTGCTACTAAATTATCGCCCTCACAGAGTGCGGACGCCCAGACTGCAGTTTGCCCCGTCAGTGTTTTTGAGATTTTACATTGACCGTTCAAGCAGTTTTCGGCAATCGATCCAGTTTCTGGATGCTATGGTGGGTGTACGAACGGCCGAGCCGTATCGAAGCTGAGTCTGTCACAATGGATTGTGGACGCTATCAAGGAGGCATATACAACCCAAGGTTTGGAAATTCCCTCTGTGCATTGGGGGCTATCGTTCCACCTAGCGTGGTTGAGATTATGTGTATTCAAGATATTGCTTGCCAGCCGGTGGTCTTCGCAGAATATCTTCGCCAGGTTTTTACAAGCTGGACGTTCAGTCCTTGGCCTCCCAAGAGCGGTCGGTGAGTAACTAATTCATGTTGCTAAGTTACCTTTGTGGGAGGTGCTGCTTGTACAGTACATTATGCAGCCCTTATGAGGTGTTGTTGTCGGCCCTGAGTTCAGTGCCGCGGACATGGTCATGTTATGGTATGCTGCTCAAACACAGTTAATTCTGTATAGACTCTTATAATACTGCTATGGCTGGATGTGTTCTGCCCTGCTCTCAGCGCAGCCCATGTAGTCACTTGCCAGATATGCAAATTTTGTATACCTGAGGTGTAGGCGCTCATTGGCTTATCTCCATCTATCAGCTGTGAGCCCGCCCTTCGAGCTCTGTTATTGGTGGGAATGCTTCGCGCTGTGTAACTGGTTCAGGCTGTCCGTAGCCTCTCTCACGGCGGGATTGAATAACGTTCCCATAACGGAGTAATCTCCGTGATGTCTCGTGACAGCTTGAAAGGGAACGCTCCGGTTACTATGGTAACCTCGGTTCCCTGAAAGCGGGAACGAGACATCACGGTGATCGCCGTGATCGATGCTAGTTCAGCCAAGCGGCGTTCAGTTCAGATTCTGACGTATTGTCGCGGGCGCTGCATTTATACTGCCTCTCGAGCTCGTCATATTTGCATGCTTCGCGACAATTGGCCAGTCATTGACTGGCGTGAGCCAATAGGTCTTCAGGAAAGGTTGGAGGGAAGGAGTTTCCCATAACGGAGTAATCTCCGTGATGTCTCGTTCCCGCTTTCAGGGAACCGAGGTTACCATAGTAACCGGAGCGTTTTACTTTTTAAGCTCTTCATATTCATTATTAATCAAAGACATGCAATAAATAATTGTATAGTGTGCAGTACTGTTACTTTAAAACAAAGTAATTAGTTATGTTACTAGTTACTTCTCACAAATACTAACCGAGTTACTTCGTTATAAAATAAAAAAGTTCAAATGTCAAATAACTTGGATGCCCCAATATTAAATATGCTAAATGAATGAAATGGTCACCAAATAGAATTATTATTATAAAGTATTACACTAATCTACACTATTTTGTATAGTGTGTGTGTGTGTGTGTGTGTGTGTGTGTGAAGAGAGAGAGTGTGTGTGTGAGAGAGTGTGTGTGTGTGTGTGAGAGAGTGTGTGTGTGTGAGAGAGAGTGTAAGTGTGTGAAAGTGTGTGTGTGAGAGCATGTGTGAGAGCGTGTGAGAGAGCGCGTGTGTGAGAGTGCGAGTGCAAGAGTGTGTGTGTGTGTGTATATATATATATATATATGAGAGTGTGTGTGTGTGTCATCAAAGTACCGCGAGAGCTATAAGAGAACACGTCTCCTAATGCTTTCTCTCGCTGTACTTGTATATCATACATTACTCTCGCGTGTCACGTGACCGTATAATCACCGCCTTCTGTGAGAATTGAGGTTGAGAAATCACGTTTTTTTTTCATATGGCGATATTAATGCAATTAATCGTTCAGCCCTAGTTAGTTTCCACTGCTATTATAAAGCTGTTTTCCGGAGCAGAAGGCCATGCCTCTCGGCGGGGGACTGAATCACTCTCCAGTGAAGTATTACTGGTTCTGAGGTTCAGAAGTGAAGTATTACTGGTTCAGACTGGGACTCACGTGCCGTGGATGCGCTTGTGGACGTTGATGGTGTACTCGCGGGTCACCACCTCATTGATGGCGGAGCGGCCCTTCTTCTTCTCGCCCTTCTTAGGTGCCATCTAAACAACACAAACAGACATTAAACACCACAAGAACGAGCACTCTCTTGCACTGACTGCACTTACTACACTAAAAATGATTATTTAGTACTTCTTACTAAGTGCACACTGGTGGTGGTAGAGGAGAGCCCCCCCCACATGATTGTAAAGCGCTTTGGGTGTACAGCAATACACAATAAAGCGCTATATTAATGCATCATTCATACTAAAATGTGCAGTTTTGGGACACCATGAATGTGACCCTGGAGCACAAAACCAGTCAATATTTTGACATTGAGATGTATGCGTATGGTTTGTTATGATCAGACAATATTTGAAAATATGGAATATGAGGGTAATATTGAGAAAATCAGCTTTAAAGTTGTTTTTAGCCATGTATATTACTATCAATAAGTAAGTTTTGATATATTTACGGTAGGAAATATCTACATGTAACATGATTTTAGCATAAATGTATAATTTTGAGCCATACAATGTATTGTTGGTTATTGATACAAATATAGCTGTGCTGCTTATGACTGCTCCAGAGACACATATAACGTTATAAGCTATTTTAACATACTGTACATTAGAAACCATCTTTAATACTAGTACACTACACATAAACACTCATGCATTGCACACAAACACACCAGTCCCTCATTAAACCAGTAACGTTAAATAACCAGTTAACACTCAAATAACGCGTTCAAATCAATTACAAACGTATGTAAATGCTGATTGGAACACAGTCATGGAAAGAATCGATTATCAAAACACGATGAATCATACTTTAATCGCTAGTTTAGTGCTTTATTTACACTCTTTCCGCCATTTCGCGGGTTTCTCGCATTTCTGTCAGAGCGACGCTTTAACACGAACGTCTTTAATCGATCACATCGGCGTTTAAAACCCATCAAACCGCATCACAGTGATCAACAACGTGCTTAGACATTCAAATGCGACATTACACTGAATTATTAGTGATTAATTACGCGGATGATGCTGGATTTATAAACCATAAACGAGAGGAGGATACTCACTGTGTACGGAGACTGAGGGAAAGGAAGAGCGGTGGATTGTGGGCCACATACAAGGCGGAATACACATTCGCATCCGGGTCCTTCAATCAGCATACCGTTTTGCGTTCCTATTGTTTTTTGTTTTTTCATAACGCATGCAGAACATAATTTTACGTTTGTACTTCAAAAAAAAAATGTATTTTTTTTTTTCTGTAAACGCAGTATGTGATTTTAGAAGTTCGGTTTTTGAACTACATCTCCCACAATTCCGTTCACCGCACCGGAAGTGCTCGCTCACACAGACAGCATCAACGGCTGCGAGTGGAAGCGAAGAATTACATTAACACCGACAAACAGAAAAATAGTCAAATTATTGAAATATTCATCGGTTTTATAAGCGCTGGAGTGTCTGAATATTCATGAGCCGGCGGGACAGTTTAAATGAACTCCACTCAGGTAACGTTAAATGTTATTGTGTCTCAAAACACACCGAGTTCACTACATAGACAGCATTAAGGTGTGTTTATACTCGCTATAGATGCTGTTTATTGAAGTGTATATATATGGGTTATATGTGTGGATCACATTATTGCAGATATAGAGTGATATTTAGATCATTTACTGTCAGTATATGTTATAAACATCTCGTTTACAGTACAAGCATCAGAATCTCATCATAGAGAAATCAGCTTATGGTTAAAATCATATTTGTGTCCCATAAGCAGCACAGGTATATTTGTAGTAATATCCAACAATACACTGCATGGCTCAAAATGATCAATGATGTCCCAATGAAGATATTTCCTACCGTAAATATATCAAAACTTAATTTTGACTTATAGTAATTGTATGATTATTAACATATGCATAGCTTAGAGTTAATTTGACTATGTTTAAAGGTGATTTCTCAGTGTTTTGATTAGTTTGCACGCTCATGTAATCATGACTGGTTTTGTGCTGCAGGGTCACGTGTCAGATAGTCTCTCTCGGACCGCCGCACCATGACTCTGGCTCCTAAAGAGCTGTCCAATCTGCTGGGCATCATGTCGGACGACGCCTGCAGCAACAGCTTCGAGCAGCTGTCCACGGCCTTCCACCACTGCTTCGGGAAAGCCGAGCACTTCCGCGTGGGTTCGGTTCTGGTGATGCTGCTGCAGCAGCCGGACCTGCTGCCCAGTGCTCCTCAGCGGCTGACCGCGCTCTATCTGCTGTGGGAGATGTACCGCACCGAGCCGCTGGCCGCTAACCCCTTCGCCGCGGTGTTTGCGCATCTGCTGAACCCGTCGACCGCCGGAGAGGAGCAGGAGAAGACGCTGTCTGGTAAAACATTATTCTGATCCATGCGGTAGTCGTAGTTAAATCTCCAGAGAAACTCACTCGCTGAATAAACAGAAGATTGAACTCTTAACCCCGAAGATTATAACATGCTGAAACCATCGTTGTGTCCATTTACTAGAGATGCACCAAATATATACACCGCGCCACAGTGTCCAGGTTACACGCACAAATTAACGTACACACACACACACACACACACACACACACACACAGAGAGAGAGAGACACACTCACTCACTCACTCACTCACACACACACACACACACACACACACACACACACACACACTCACTACACACACACACACACACACACACACACACACACAGAGAGAGAGAGACACTCTCACTCACTCACTCACTCACTCACTCACACTCACACACACACACACACACAGAGAGAGAGAGAGACACTCTCTCACTCACTCACTCACACACACACACACACACACACACACACACACACACACACAGAGAGAGAGACACTCTCACTCACTCACACACACACACACACACACACACACACACACACACACACACACAGAGAGAGAGAGAGACACTCTCACTCACTCACACACACACACACACACACACAGAGAGAGAGAGAGACACTCTCACTCACTCACACACACACACACACACACACACACAGAGAGAGAGACACTCACTCACTCACTCACTCACACACACACACACACACACACACACACAGAGAGAGAGACACTCTCTCACACACACACACACACACACACACACTCTCTCTCTCACTCTCTCTCACACACACACACACACACAGACACACTCTCACACACATACACACACACACACTCTCACACACACACACACACACTCTCACTCTCTCTCACACTCTCACACACATACACACACACACTCTCACACACACACACACTCTCTCTCTCACACACACACAGAGAGAGACACACTCTCACACACACACTCACACACTCTCTCTCTCTCTCACACACACACACACACACACACACACACACACACACACACACACACACACTCTCTCTCTCTCTCTCTCACACTCACACACACACACACACACATGGTTAGGATCAAAGCTGGAAGTTAAGTTGCACAATGTTTAGGTTTTATTATTATTTTTTAATACTATTATTTTGATGTATGTCTTAGTTTTAGGTTGTACTATGTTTACCTTATTTGTATTTGCATTTTTTATGTAATATGGCAATTAAATGCACTAAATGGTTTATTTTTCAGTTATTTCCGAGTTCAGCAAGCGTGTGCTTCAGAATGAATACTATCACGAGCTGTCTATAACGTGCACTAGTTGGGTTCCGGCGCGCTGTAATGAGACACATGCTTGCGTTCGTCCAGGTTTTCTGCCCCCCATCACGCTGCCGGAGAAGTTCTTTCTGTCTCAGCTGATGCTGGCTCCGCCGCGAGAGCTCTTCAAGAAGACGCCGAGACAAGTGTCCAGCATGGACGTGAGCGCCACACCGCAGACCATAGACATCAGCGGACTGCAGCTAGCGCTAGCGGGTACACACACTCGCCTGTTTACATGCACTCACACAACTGATCAAAGCATTGACAGCCTTCTAATACACGTGTGGAGAAACAGATCGGATACAGCACTAGGAGTAATGATAATATAGTGTGCAGATGAAAAAGTGTGTGTCTGTGTGTCTGTGTGAGTGTGTGTGTGTGATGTGAGAGAGAGAGTGTGTGTGTGTGTGTGTGTGTGTGTGTGTGTGTGTGTGTGTGTGTGTGTGTGTGTGTGTGTGTGTGTGTGATGTGCGTGTGTCTGTGCGTGGGTGTGTGCGTGTGTGTGTGTGTGTATGTGAGAGTGTGTGTGTGTGTATGTGAGTGTGTGTGTATGTGAGAGAGAGAGTGTGTATGTGTGCGTGTGTGTGTGTGTGTCTGTCTGTGTCTGTCTGTGTGTGTGTGTGTGTCTGTGTGTGTGTGTGTGTGTGTGTGTGTGTGTTGTGAGAGAGAGAGAGAGAGAGAGAGAGAGAGAGTGTGTGTGTCTGTGTGTGTGTGTGTGTCTGTCTGTGTGTGTGTCGTGTGTGTGTGTGTGTGTGTGTCTGTGCTGTGTGTCGTGCGTGCGCGCGTGTGTGTTCACACAGCAAATGCTAAAATCTTTACCAAATTTCATACCATTCCAATGAAGTATTAAAAATAATCTGTCAAATATGTCTGAACACCATTAGAGGGTCAATAGCTATTATTGAAAATCTATTTGAATATATGTCAAATTATTGTATTTTTTCAGCATTGCCATCTTGAAAATATAGATTATACTTAAAATTGTATCTTAGGCCTTTTTTTTTTTTTTTTTTTTTTATCACGTATTTTTTTTGTGTGTGTGGAAAAGTCTCTTCTGCTCAGCAATGCTACATTTATTCGATAGATATTGTTATGATTTAAAACCGCTGTTTTCTGTGTGATTAAACTGTAATTAATTCCTGTGATTATTTTCAGCGGTGTCACATGATCTTCAGAAATCATAATAATATGCTGTTCAAGAAACATTATTATTATTATCAATGTTGAAAACATTAATATTTTTGTGGAAACTGTCGTGCGTTATCATTCAAAAGTTAGTAAGTTCGATTTAAAAAAAATTGAAAATAAATAAAATTATGACTTTTCTTCAACAAGAAGCCAATTTAACACTTAATAGTAATTAACACTTATTAAATTGATCAAATGTTAAAGTAAAGATGATTATAATATTACAAACATCATGTTTGCACTTATTGTACAGGCTTTAATTTATGCTTATTAAAAATTGCATACTGAGTATTTTCATTAGGAATTTTCTTTAAGCAAAAACTTTTATTTTTACTAATAAATTATTATTATTATTTTCAGAAAAGTCAAGGATGCATTTATTTGATCAGCCTGTAATAGAGACGGCTGTGGTTCTGTGGTTCTGCGGTTCTGCTGTGGTTCTGAGGTTCTGCTGTGGTTCTGCGGTTCTGCTGTGGTTCTGCGGTTCTGCTGTGGTTCTGCGGTTCTGCTGTGGTTCTGAGGTTCTGCGGTTCTGCTGTGGTTCTGTGGTTCTGCGGTTCTGCTGTGGTTCTGCGGTTCTGCTGTGGTTCTGAGGTTCTGCTGTGGTTCTGTGGTTCTGAGGTTCTGCTGTGGTTCTGAGGTTCTGAGGTTCTGTGGTTCTGAGGTTCTGCTGTGGTTCTGTGGTTCTGCAGCGGTTCTGTGGTTCTGCTGTGGTTCTGTGGTTCTGCTGCGGTTCTGAGGTTCTGCTGTGGTTCTGAGGTTCTGCGGTTCTGCTGTGGTTCTGCGGTTCTGCTGTGGTTCTGCGGTTCTGCTGTGGTTCTGAGGTTCTGCTGTGGTTCTGTGGTTCTGAGGTTCTGCTGCTGTGAGGTTCTGTGGTTCTGTGGTTCTGAGGTTCTGCTGTGGTTCTGTGGTTCTGCAGCGGTTCTGTGGTTCTGCTGTGGTTCTGTGGTTCTGCTGCGGTTCTGAGGTTCTGCTGCGGTTCTGAGGTTCTGCTGCGGTTCTGAGGTTCTGCTGTGGTTCTGTTGTGTTATATAAAGAGCTGAGTGAGATGTATGTGCTGTGAGCTTCACTGATGGTTTGTGTCTTTCCTTCAGAGCGTCAGTCGGAGCTGCCCACTCAGAGCAAGGCCAGCTTTCCCAGCATGCTCAGCGACCCCGACCCAGACTCCTCCAACTCGGGCTTCGACAGCTCCGTGGCCAATCAGCTCACAGAGTCTCTGGTGACCGGGCCGCGGCCGCCTCTGGAGAGTGAGTGTGTTCCTGATGATGGAGAGGAACAACTATGTCCTGATAGTTTACTATCATGTGTTCTTAACGAGTGCTGGCGGTTCAAGGGTTAACTGGTGTGTTCCCTTCTGTCAGGCCACTTCCGGCCCGAGTTCATCCGGCCCGCGCCGCCGCTGCTGGTGTGTGAGGACGAGCTGTCGTGGCTGAACCCGTGTGGACCGGATCACCGGATACAGTGGGACCGATCCATGTGTGTGCGGAGCGGTGCAGGACTGGAGATCAAGCGCATCATGGCCAAAGCCTTCAAGAGTCCTCTCTCAGCAGCACAGCAGACGCAGGTCAGACGCCCTAGCAACCGCACAGCAACACCCTAGCAACCGCACAGCAACACCCTAGCAACCGACATTGGTACCTTAGCAACACCTTAGCAACCACCCCAGCAACCGCATAGCAACACCTTAGCAACCATTAATCACAGAAATAAATTACAGTTTAACACATATTCACATATTTTACATTCTAATAATAATCATATTTCACTGTTTTAACTTTAATTTTGATCAAATAATAACTGCAAAAACATGTCTGTAACTTTTAAAGGGTAGTGTGCATGTTCCATATCGCTGTAATACATGAAAGGCAGTGCAACGATGTATTAATATAGCGCTATTAACGAGCGGTCGGTTCTCTCGTCAGCTGCTCGGGGAACTGGACAAGGACCCGAAGCTGGTTTACCACACCGGCCTGACTCCCGCCAAGCTACCGGACCTGGTTGAGAACAACCCGCTGGTGGCCATCGAGATGCTGCTGAAGCTGATGTCGTCCAGCCAGATCACCGAGTATTTCTCTGTCCTGGTCAACATGGACATGTCCCTGCACTCCATGGAGGTGGTCAACAGGTGCTCCGTCCACTCGTCCGTGATTAACAAACAATACAGGCAGAACAACAAAAGTCTAAACTAGCCTCGTATCATATACACGCAGAACTATTCACGGCAACCCGTCAAAATAAAAGTCTAAACTAGCCTCGTATCATATACACACAGAACTATTCACGACAACCCGTCAAAATAAAAGTCTAAACTAGCCTCGAACTATTCAAAACCCGTCAAAATAAAAGTCTAAACTAGCCTCGTATCATATACACACAGAACTATTCACGACAACCCGTCAAAATAAAAGTCTAAACTAGCCTTATCATATACACACAGTATTCATATACACACAGAACTATTCACGACAACCCGTCAAAATAAGTCTAAACTAGCCTCGTATTCATATACTACACAGAACTATTCACGGTCAACCCATCAATTAAAAGTCTAAACTAGCCTCGTATCATATACACACAGAACTATTCACGACAACCCGTCAAAATAAAAGTCTAAACTAGCCACATATCATATACACACAGAACTATTCACGGCAACCCATCAAAATAAAAGTCTAAACTAGCCTCGTATCATATACACACAGAACTATTCACGGCCACCCGTCAAAATAAAAGTCTAAACTAGCCTCGTATCATATACACACAGAACTATTCACGGCAACCCGTCAAAATAAAAGGTTAAAGGCTAAAATTTCATAAGGCTACTGTAAGAATACATTTAAAAAAATTGTATGCATTAAAATAATTAGACGAGCTAAAACACAGAATTTGGTAACAATAAAACATAAGGTGAGAAAAAAACATAAAATTTCATACGGCCCTAAAAATTTTAATACATGAATGTTACATTGTATAAGTTTCATGATTTTAATTAACTAGACATGTTTTTGATTAATACAATTTAATTTGACCGTTAAAAAGGAGTTCAGAAAAATTAAAACGGAACAGAATTTGGGAACAAATAAAACGTATTTGATAAAAGCCTACATGTGTGAATGTGTTTGTTGTTTAACCCGTAGATTAACGACAGCAGTGGATCTTCCTCCTGAGTTCATCCATCTCTACATCTCTAACTGCATCTCCACATGTGAGCAGATCAAAGACAAGTACATGCAGGTAAACACCCCCCACACGGACCATGATGCACCTGTGTGAGCCACAGCACCAGTGCGTTCAGGACACACGATCTTCAGGAAAGCATGATTAATGAACAGGGTTATGGAATTGAATAGTCATGTCTAGGTCTGAATCTGTATGGAGAGATATTAATTTATTTTAATTATGCAAAAAAAAAAATCATTTGAAAATAAAAGGCATAATATTACTTTATTTGATGATTCTGATTTCAAAAAATGTTTTTTTTTCTTGCACAATAAGATTTTTACATTTTTATACATGCATATCAACCTCAGTCAAATGTCAGATTTGCGTTTATATTAACAGAAAGAAGTGTTCAAAATGCAGAATTTAACTTACAATCTGCAAAGCATTAGAAGCATTACTGTGACGAGTGGGGCGGGGCCGGTGGAGTTAATGATAATGAGCGACACCTGCGCCACTCGCCGGTCTCGAGTCCCTCGGAGGAGCGACGACTGAAAGATGAGAGAGGACTTTATTTGTGTTTTAGGGTGCTTTCA
This sequence comes from Schizopygopsis malacanthus, assembly GCA_027474115.1. NCBI lineage: Eukaryota > Metazoa > Chordata > Actinopteri > Cypriniformes > Cyprinidae > Schizopygopsis > Schizopygopsis malacanthus. The sequence goes on along the minus strand of CM049874.1, from coordinate 342,056 downwards.
CACCTGCCTCGTTTAGTTGGGTTAGAGTTGGTTCTCCCTCTTGGTGCGGCATCATCTGAAATATGAACAAATAATATTTCCATTGATGTATGGTTTGTTATGATAGGACAATATTTGAAAATCTGGAATCTGAGGGTGCAATAATGATAAAATCATCTTTAAAGTTGTTCTTAGCCATGCATATTACTAATCAATAATTAAGGTTTGATATATTTACGGTATCAAATATCTTCATGGAACATGATTTTTGGCATCATAATTTATTTTATAATTTTGACCCATACAATGTATTGTTGTGCTCCAGGCTCATATATAAGCTATTTTAACTATCTGTGAATTTCTGTCACTGTGTTTGGATGCAGAAAAGGAGCATAAATCTGCTCATATTTTCATATTCTTCTGTCTCCGATCATAATTCTGACCTTGAAATCTGGATCAGGCATCAAATAATGCCACACGTGTGAAAATGTGCGGAGAAAGCGTTGTAATGTGGCTGAGATTCAGACCGGAATCATGTGTTTGTGCTGTTTTTCTGCTGATTAATGGAGAATAGGAGACTAATTACCACATAAACGGTTCTCAAAAGCAGAAATGCTTCGAAACACATCATATTTAGTGAGAAAGTGTGACATTAAAGAACAAAAACAAACACTAGTTTTGCCAAAATTAGTTCGAAACTTATTGATTTGATTCAGCACTTTTATAGATAATTTTCAAAATAATATTTTCTACATTAATTTAATGACAGGTAGTATTATTTAAAAACTTAAAATATGAATTTAAAACGTATGCAGTCAGTCTCGACCCGTCTGATTGGGTGTTAATTGATTAATGCGAACTACTTTATATAGATACAATGTTACAGCAGTTATTTGGCCACATAATATCTTACATAATCATAAATATGTGACCCTGCAGCACAAAAGCAGTCATAAGCAGCACAGCTATATTTGTAGCAATAGCCAACAATACATTGTATGGGTCAAAATTATACATTTTTATGTTATGACAAAAATCATTAGATATTATGTTCCATGAAGATATCATAACTCAATTATTGATTAGTAATATGCATTGCTAAAAACTTAATTTAAAAAATTTTAAAGCTGATTTTCTCAATATTTTGTTTTTTTATGCACCCTCAGATTCCAGATTTACAAATATTGTCCAAAGCATACATCAATGTAAATTAATATTTTTTGACATTTCTAACTGGTTTTGTGCACATGGACTTTAAACCCATCGATCAGAGGCTCTGTCGGACTCCACTGGGGAGTCTGTGAAAGTGTGTAATCGTGATGTAAAGTGTGTCTGTTGTGTCTCCTGAAGAACCGTCTGGTGCGTCTGGTGTGCGTCTTCCTCCAGTCCCTCATCAGGAATAAGATCATTAACGTCCAGGATCTGTTCATCGAGGTGCAGGCCTTCTGCATCGAGTTCAGTCGAATCCGTGAAGCCGCCGGTCTCTTCCGTCTCCTCAAGACTCTGGATAACGGAGAGATGCCGGCCGAGAGCAAGACGGCCAAATGAACTCCAGGACTAAAGCTGAGTCTCTCTATCAAAGCACACGAGTTTAGCCAGACTCGACGCACGGCGTGCAAACTTCCTCTGATTTCTGTTCGGACATGTGCAACGTGCACCGCAGTTATGACCTGTTTTGACCCCAAATGCCATATTATTTGTCCATTAAAGTAAAGGTTACTTACACGTTCTCCGACGACGTGCTTCAGTTTGTGTGTCTGGAAAACTGCTTCAGGAAAGTGCATTTACTCGGCTCCGTTTTACAGAAAGTCTGTGTTAATGCATGCAATTTTCTTTTTACACCGTTAAATTTACAGTAAAAACGGCAGCTGTGGTTAACCGTTAAAAAATACGTTTGCAACGTTTTACGGTTTTAAAGCAGGAGGTGATGAGAAAGTCACATGATGAACCAAAGCCCATCACAAGCAGCTTTTAAATATTAACACATATATATATATATATATATATATATATATACACATATATATATATAAATATATATATATATATAAAGATCACCACACGAACACACTCATGAATCATCAATGACAATGAAACTTTAACACACATTAGACATTGCAATTCCTAATTTAATGTGTACGATCCTAATGTACAATACTGATAATTCTACATTTAACAATCAAAAACATTCAAAATCTGAACTTGGTTGTCAATTTAATTCTATTATTCATCTAGTAATTTACGTCAATTTACGTTATGATTAGATTTCTTAAAAAATATCAAATGTATGCCGTTATTAGAACATTAAAGCCCTCCATACACCTAATCCTGGTACCGAAACTGCAAGGGTTCATGAAAAAAGCATTGGATTAGATCGTTAGACCTTGCATTAAAGATCAGACTAGATATGAGCATTACAATACTGACTATGAAGGTGTCAGCAGGGTACTGATTACCCAACAATAAGGTTGCCATTGGGTAGAATGAGACTCTGATAAATGGGTGCACAGAATGAGAGTCTGATAAAAACATCACAGCACTCCAGTCGATCAGTTATCATCTGGAGAAGACCAAACCTGAAACTAATCCAGCATCAAGACGCTTTGAACTCCAATACATAGAGTCCATAATTCTTCGCTGCTCATCCCGGAGTTGTTGTCATAGCAACAGATCTGTGAGCTTAAACCTGCTCGGGAGTAGCTTATTTCATGTACACCGCATTATATCACATGTTTTTAAGCAAAAGTGATCAAAATCTGTCCCAGCCACTGCTACTTTATTACAAGAGTACCCTGCTGATCCAGGGACATTAATTCAAAATAATAATATACAGGTGCTGGTCATATAATTAGAATATCATCAAAAAGTTGATTTATTTCACTAATTCCATTCAAAAAGTGAAACTTGTATAATGTATACATTCATTCCACACAGACTGATATATTTCAAGTGTTTATTTCTTTTAATTTTGATGATTATAAGTGACAACTAATGAAAACCCCAAATTCAGTATCTCAGAAAATTAGAATATTACTTAAGACCAAAACAAAGAAAGGATTTTTAGAAATCTTAAACACATTAAACATTAAACACCTTTAGCTGTAACACTGTACATGACTCTGGAGCCAAGAACATTAAGCCTTTATATTAAAACACACACACACACACACACACACACACACACACACACACACACACGCACACAGGGTGTACACAGGTCACTCACTCTCACTCAGTGCTCACACACACACACACACAACACACACACACACACACACACACACACACACACACACACACACACACACACACACACACACACACACACACACACACACACACACACACACTCACACACACACACACACACACACACACACACACACTCACTCACTCACTCACACACACACACACACACACTCACTCACACACACACACGCACACAGACACAGACACACACTCTCACTCTCACACACACTACTACACGTCTCACTCTCACACACACACTCTCACTCACACACTCTCACTCACACACACACACACTCTCACACACTCACACACACACACACACATTTAATTAATGCTGTCATCTGTTCAAATATCAAATTAAATCAATTGCTAATTACCACATTGAAATAAAGCCTGGACAAATAGGCTACTAGAAGGTAATCATGTAATATAAAATTAAAACAGTGCTCGTTACAATTATCCATTATGCTGTTTGTGTAGCTTTGTTCGCTTGTAAAAGTCGTCAGGTGTCTTTTTTAATTATATGATGTTTTCGTTGCTGTCTTGCCGGCAGCCAATCGCTGCTGATCGTGGTTTCGAGTATCGATGCATCTGCCCTTTTCAGTGAACACACAGTTATCTTAATCAAGATATTTTAATTAAATTCGTTTGAGGAACCTAATTAGCCACGATTAGAAGATCTGGCATCCTTCAAATCAGCGAAAAACGAGCCCCTGATTCAAACCAGAACACCTTTAACAGCATTATTATGGGTTATGAACTCTATGATATTTGAGTTATGAGGTATTTGACTCTCGTTCTGACGGCACCCATTCATTAGTAATAATAGATGATTAAAATCAAAGTTGCATCTGTTCATTTTAATCAATGGACCTGAGCTAACATGAACTAACAATGGACCGTTAGTTGTTGCTTTAGCTAATAGGATATTATTGTAAAATGTTACGTAATAGTATAAAACGAGCACAAACACTCAAGTTAAAATGTTTTTATTTGCATATTCACTTCCATTTGAACGTGTACAGAGACTGACCGCGTGTTTATTAACATTTGTAGGATGAAGTATCAGAACAACAAAAGCAAAACTGAGCTGACGTTGTGTTCACACAGATGTGGCCTTTGACCTTTGCTGTACCAAGAACGGTTTCTTTATATTCTCTATAGAATAATAGCCGTGAATGAAATATGAAAGCAGGCGCTTCTAGATGTGTCTCATTCCTCGAGCCATGAGGCAGGCGAACACCGTCATCACCATCTTGGGCTTGACCTCCACCAGATCCTCCGGCAGCGCATACACCCGCGCTCCGATCTTCCTCGCCATCGAGATCGCGTACCTGAGAACAGATCGGTGAGTTTGACATGCTGCACAGTATTCAACAGAGTCTGTACAGGTCTGGGTTCAGCAGACGATCAGCGCCGACTTTCTCTAACAATTCTGACTTTATTATAATTCTGACTTTATTATAATTCTGAGTTTATATTTCACAATTCTGACTTTATTATAATTCTGAGTTTATATTTCACAATTCTGACTTTATTATAATTCTGAGTTTATATTTCACAATTCTGACTTTATTATAATTCTGACTTTATATTTCACAATTCTGACTTTATTATAATTCTGACTTTATTATAATTCTGACTTTATTATAATTCTGACTTTATTACAACTCTGACTTTATTATAATTCTGAGTTTATATTTCACAATTCTGACTTTATTATAATTCTGAGTTTATATTTCACAATTCTGACTTTATTATAATTCTGAGTTTATATTTCACAATTCTGACTTTATTATAATTCTGACTTTATATTTCACAATTCTGACTTTATTATAATTCTGACTTTATTATAATTCTGACTTTATTATAATTCTGAGTTTATATCTCACAATTCTGACTTTATTATAATTCTGAGTTTATATTTCACAATTCTGACTTTATTATAATTCTGAGTTTATATTTCTTCTGACTTTATTATAATTCTGACTTTATATCTGACTTTATTATTTCTGACTTTATTATAATTCTGACTTTATTATAATTCTGAGTTTATTATCTCTTCTGACTTTATTATAATTCTGAGTTTATATTTCACAATTCTGACTTTATTATAATTCTGACTTTAATTTCTGACTTTATTATAATTCTGACTTTATATCTCACAATTCTGACTTTATTATAATTCTGACTTTATTATAATTCTGACTTTATTATTCTTTATTATAATTCTGAGTTTATATATTCTGACTTTATTCTGACTTTATATTTCACAATTCTGACTTTATTATAATTCTGAGTTTATATTTCACAATTCTGACTTTATTATAATTCTGACTTTATATTTCACAATTCTGACTTTATTATAATTCTGACTTTATTATAATTCTGACTTTAGTTTAGACTTTATTATAATTCTGAGTTTATATTTCACAATTCTGACTTTATTATAATTCTGACTTCTGACTTTATTATAATTCTGACTTTATATATGACTTTATTCTGAGACTTTATTATAATTCTGACTTTCTGAGACTTTATTATAATTCTGACTTTTATCTGACACAATTCTGACTTTATTCTGACTTTATTATTCTCTGAGACTTTAGACTTTATTATAATTCTGAGACTTTATTATAATTCTGACTTTATATCTCACAATTCTGACTTTATTATAATTCTGACTTTATATCTCACAATTCTGACTTTATTATAATTCTGACTTTATATCTCACAATTCTGACTTTATTATAATTCTGACTTTATATCTCACAATTCTGACTTTATTATAATTCTGAGTTTATATCTCACAATTCCGAGTTTATTGTAATTCTGACTTTATTGTAATTCTGACTTTATTGTAATTCTGAGTTTATCGTAATTCTGAGTTTATCGTAATTCTGAGTTTATTGTAATTCTGGCTTTTGATTTCATAATTCTGACTTTTCTCGTTGTTAGTTTATATCACGCAATTCAGTTTTTTCTCATAATTCTGAATTCATATTTCATAAATCTGACTTTTTCTCATAATAGAGTTTATATCTCAATTCTGACTTTCATGTAATTCTGTCTTTGAAGAAAATTGAAGAACTTTAAAATAAATATTTTTCTGAGTGTCCCATTACACCACAGCGCTGGACCCAGAACATCTGTTTAATGTTCATTAATATGCTAACTGTGTGACTGTGACGTACTTTGCGTTATTGAGTTTCTCTTCCTCAGTCAGGTCTTCGGTCTTGAGAAGGTCGTAGCGGATGGAGCCGGGCTGGATGGCATCAATCAGGTCCAGGACAGGCATGCTGGTGCTTATGGATCCGTCCTGCAGAATCATAACAGAAGAGGTCAGTTGTGATGCAGAAGGAAGGTGTTTTTCTTCACGGTGAGCGTGAGCTGCTTACTTTAAAGCCGCTGATGGTGCCTTTGCCGGCCTGTCTGAGTGCGTCGTTAACCCAGGTCATGATGGTGTCGTCGTTGACCTTCTGCCCGTCGCCCAGATCCTCCAAGATGTTGAGTGTGTACCTGCAGACAGAAGATGGGCGAGTGGATCTCAAGCGTATGATTGTGTGTTTGCGTGGATCTGAAGCGTATGAACACGTGTTTGCGTGTCTGACCTCCTCATGAGCTGCCAGAGCAGAGCGAGCGTCAGCTTCCGATTGCCTTCGTTCAGATCCTGACCAGCGATTCCCACCAGAGAGAACTTGGCCTCCTTCTTCCCCAGCTCCACCGCGTAGTTACAGTTCTCCAGCTGCAGCACACAACACTCCAGTTACACTGTGTGTGTGTGTGTGTGTGTGTGTGTGTGTGTGTGTGTGTGTGTGTGTGTGTGTGTGTGTGAGTGAGTGTGTGTGACTGAGTGTGCGAGCGAGAGAGTGTGTGTGTGTGTGTGTGTGTGTGTGTGTGTGTGTGTGTGTGTGTGTGTGTGTGTGTGCGTGTGAGAGAGTGTGTGTGTGTGTGTGTGTGTGTGTGTGTGCGTGTGAGAGAGAGAGTGTGTGTGTGTGTGTGTGTGTGTGTGCGTGTGAGAGAGAGGGAGTGTGTGTGTGTGTGTGTGTGTGTGTGAGAGAGAGGGAGTGTGTGTGTGTGTGTGTGTGTGTGTGTGTGAGTGTGTGTGTGTGTGTGTGTGTTTCAGTTCCTGTCTGTTATTTTTATTATGGTTTATATACTATTATCATTTTTATTGATATTTTGAGTTTAGCTTTTATTTTCAGGTTTCATTTTAATTATTGTGTTACATTTGTAAAGTACTTTGGTCATTTTCCCCCCAAAATATTACTATTTAGGTTTAATATATTTTTATTTTATATATATATATATATTTTTTGTAATTTTAGTGCTTCACATTAAGCTAAATTAAAATAGTTTGTTAATATTTTGACAATAATTTCATCGTGCTTCTTTTCTTTTTTTCTTTTCTTTTTTTTTTTACAAAATATTACTTTTTATGTTTAATTTATTTTTAGTTCAGTTTTTCTTAAGTTAGTAATATTTATATTTTTTGTGTTTCAGCTTAAAACAAGCAATAAACATAAATTAGAGAAAAACATTTTGTGCATATAGATGAGTAAATTTTTTATTTTTATTATGTCATAATATTTGTATTTACTTTATTTGAGCTTTATTTCAAATAATAGAATGTTGGCGGCACATTGTTCTGAAAGGTAATTAACGATGACTTTTGTTTTAGCGTTGATACAAAAAGTTATGCCAAATAAATGCTTTTGTTAAATAGCGAGCATAAAGAAGTGATGCAAATGAAAATGCTAAAGAATAAATATAAAATAAAAATCTATTTTTAAATTATAAATGCATAATTTTACTAAATCGATCAAATATTTTATAGTAATAATGACTTTTTTAGTTAAATTGGTGTCCTGTCTAAGTGAAGGTGAAGGCAGAAGTGCTCTCTGGAAGTGTTTCATTGCCGATCCTCTCTGGTCCTGTATTCATACCTTCTTCATGTTGCTGCCCAGTTTGGTATACGGCGGTTTGTTGACTTTGTCCCAGTCCACAGGAACCTTGATCTTCTCGTAGAGCTGGAAGATGACCATCGCATCGGCCAGATCCCTGCAGAGCACCGAGAACAAGTGAGCACTAGAGTCTTCGGCTGTGTTTCAAATCACACGACCGGGAACCTCTCAAAGCTATGAACTATCCTTCTTCGGAAACTTTTGTTGTCTTTAAAGTGCCTCTATTATGGGTTTTGGGATCAACAGGTTGATATGCATCATGCAAGGTCAAAAACAGTTTTAATGTCTTATAATATGTGTTTATTTTTATCTTACTTGCTCTCAAACGATTCATTTTTCTAAACTCCTCCTCTGCGTGACGCTAATCTGCTCTGATTGGTCGATTTTATTTAAAGCAGAGCGCAGTGTTACTTTGTGTACAGCGTTACCGTGGAAACAGAGCTACAAAAGTGACACCTAGTGGGCGGGGAATATGCTAATGTTACATGTTGACATTTAAAAACGACTCGTTTCAATGATTCAGAGTCGACTCGTTATTCGAGACGATATCTTTATACACGGAGCACTTCAGATTTAACACTTTACTTACACACGGCATTAATCCATAATAGAGGCACTTTAATAACGAGTGTTTTTCTGAAACATGATGTTAGTTGAACCGATTTTAGATGTTACAAGTATCAGCTGGTTCAGAGAACATTCAAAAGTAATGTTGCAAAATGATCAAATGGAATGTTTCTTTAGTTTTACATAAAAACATTGTTTAATCATTCATAAAACATTCATAAATAATGTTTTAGTTGCAGGGATACTAGTGCACTACTTAGCCTGTTTAATATGAATAAGTCAAACCGTATTCGTTATCCAGCGGTTAACGATTTAAACAGTGCTTTGCTGCTCGTTATAGGCTACTAAAAACAGAAATGCTTATTTAGCATTTGTGGATATTAAAAACAACTGATGTATAATGTAAAGATCATAATCACTGTATATATAGACTAGAAATAGTAAGAATACCGTGATGTTTTTTAACTAAAATGAACGTTTTCATGTAGCAGAAAGTCGTTAACACTTTACAATGTGTCATTTGTTAACATTAACTAACACGAACGATACATTTGTTACACTGTTTATTCTTCGTTAATGTTAGCTTATAAAAATACAGCTGTTCGTTGTGTATTCATGTTAGTTCACAGTGCATTAAACATAATAATGCATTAATAAATGCTGAAATTAACATTAATATAGCATTAATAAATGCTGTAGAAGTATTATTAATTCTTAGTTTACGATAACTAATGAACGTTATTGTAAAGTGTTACCAGAAAGTTTATTAAAAATCAAATAATAATAATTTTTTTAAA
>CM049874.1:317500-325000 GCA_027474115.1 Schizopygopsis malacanthus | reverse complement strand
TAGTGAAACTACTTTTTTTACGACTTTTTTATAAGCTTAACTTTAATAAACTTTATTATTTCGAGAATAAAGTTGAAATGTTTCGAGAACAAAGTCGAAATGTTTCGAGAACAAAGTCGAAATGTTTCGAGAATAAAGTCGAAATGTTTCGAGAATAAAGTTGAAATGTTTCGAGAATAAAGTCGAAATGTTTCGAGAATAAAGTCGAAATGTTTCGAGAATAAAGTCGAAATGTTTCGAGAATAAAGTCGAAATGTTACGAGAATAAAGTTGAAATGTTTCGAGAATAAAGTCGAAATGTTTTAGAATAAAGAATGTTTCCAAATAAAGTCGAAATGTTTCGAGAATAAAGTCGAAATGTTTCGAGAATAAAGTCGAAATGTTTCGAGAATAAAGTCGAAATGTTTCTAGAATAAAGTCGAAATGTTTCGAGAATAAAGTCGAGATGTTTCGAGAATAAAGTCGAGATGTTTCGAGAATAAAGTCGAAATGTTTCGAGAATAAAGTCGAAATGTTTCGAGAATAAAGTCGAAATGTTTCGAGAATAAAGTCGAAATGTTTCGAGAATAAAGTCGAAATGTTTCGAGAATAAAGTCGAAATGTTTCGAGAATAAAGTCGAAATGTTTCGAGAATAAAGTCGAAATGTTTCGAGGATAAAGTTGAAATGTAGCCCGCCCCTCCCCCACTGTGATTGGTTAGCTGACTAAAGAGTGACAGGGATGAGCGCTAAGTTTTAACATTCTTCTACTCTCTGCGCCGAGAGAAATAAACGCCCGAGTGCTCAGCATGAAAAAGATGCTCCCATTTAAAACAATTGTAAAAATTCGCTGGCGTCAGGGAAAAAACCCTGCTTTGACGGACATGCGGCCTAATTTATATTTAACTCAGAGATTCCTCTGCGTACCAGGCTTTGAGAACCACTGGTTTAGAGGAATCAGAGTTATTCATGAATCCGTTCAGTCTGCTTCTTCTAGTTGTGTTTCACAAGTTCACTCACCCACTTTACTGAAAGCCTCTCTCAGATCCTCCATCTCCTCCACTGGGATGTGTGATGTGTCTGCCATCTTCTCCTGTCTCGATCAATCACCTGTCGATCAGAGAGACGGTGTGTGTGTGTGTTGAGTGACTCTGAACACTGTTTATTGTGTGCGTGTTTGCAGCACATTCGGCCTGAGAGTGTTTCTCTAACAATGCGATGTGAAGATGAACACATCCAGAGCTTGAGCAACAGCTTCGCGCCGGAAACACTGCTGGTCTTTGAGTAACAGCAGTCTGTGGTTTCAGGAGGAGAATCTAAAACTGCATAGGACACGCTTGAGAATGACCAAATCTTACTGTAACGGAGAGCAATGTTACTGTACTCTACAGCAGTTATGACCAATGTAAAAAAACAGTGAATGATACAGATTACAGGAAACCTTTTGAAGTTATAAACAAACTAGTAACGTTAATTCATCTCTTCAATTATGTTCTCAGAATGTTATTCATACACTGTTCATGAAATGTTTATTTCTGAAACGTTTTATTTGGACGTTTATCTAACGTTTATTAAGTACTTGTTTTCAAAAGTAACATTTCCATGATGTTTGCAAAATGATACAATGTAACTTTTAAAGTTACTTAAAGTTACTTTTTTTGCTTAAAGTTTTTAAAACCTTTTGAGTATTCAGAGAACATTCGGAACAAAAACACTTAATCAAAACATTCTTAGAACTAATTTCCGTTAGTTGGTGAGTTATGTGGTCTTTAATAACTTTCTCAAAATGTTAACACAGAAACATCAATTATAAATCGTTCATAGAACTCTTATTTATTTTAAAAAGCAAAAGTTACATAGTATTATTTTGCAAACATCACGTGAACGTTACTTTTAAATGCTCTCTGAAAGGTCTGAAACAAGAAGAAATGTTACATTTACATTTATGCATTTAGCAGATGCTTTTATCAAAAGCGACTTACAGTGCATTCAGACTATACATGTTTTTGTCAGTACATGTGTTCCCTGGGAATCGAACCCACAAGGTTTGCGCTGCTAACGCAATGCTCTACCACTGAGCCACAGGAACATTAAATGTTAGTATTCATGTGGCTGTGACAACAAGCTCCTGTGACAACAAGTATATTGTCTAAATGTTAGACAAACGTTTCAGAAATAAAAAGTTCCATGAACGATTTATAACTGACGTGCTTGTGTTTAAGAAAGCATTAGAGACCAGATAACTAGTTCTAAGAACGTTTTACTAACATTTTGATTAAGTTATGAATTTATTTTATGTTCTCTGAATACTCAAAATGTTTAAAAAACTTTTTGTTTAAGCGAAAGTTACATTGTATCATTTTGCAAACATCATGTGAACGTTACTTTTGAATGCTCTCTGAAAGTTCTGAAACGTTTGTCTAATATTTCTTACATGTTTCAGAACTTTCAGAGAGCATTCAAAAGTAACGTTCACAGAATTTTCAAATGGAATGTTTACTTAACATTCGTACAACCAAGACATAAAAAAAAACATTTTAAGTTTAAGGTTACGTCTCCAGAAAACGAACAAAACTATAAATCTGTTTTTCACAAGAGCTCATTTGTGTTTTGTTCCTGTAAATCCCATCAGATATCAATGCATTTAACATGCAAATGCTGCTCTTTAAAGCGCTGTCTGTTCACAGCAGTCAGATGCTCGTTTGCATCTTTTATGGCAAAGATAAGCACTTTTATTTTATCAGCACAGACGTTGCACTGAAAACTCCTTTCTCTGTCTTTAAACGCTTGAGCAACAGAACAAATGCTGCTTATTTCAGTAGCGTTTCATAATGTGTTTGCCATGTGCATCACATGATCCGATCTTCCTCTTTCAGACGTGTTTGTTTCCACGCTGCCTGACGACGGCCTGGAAACTGATATGATATCATCAACACTGCACATCATACACTCAGTGAAGGTGTGAACAAAACATTAAGGCTCAGAGATGAGAAAGAGTGCAGAAAGAGTGCAGATGCTGGAGATAGAGCTGCAGCTTTAGTTCAGAATTCATGCAGAAGAACCACAGTTTCCTGTTTCACTTTAACAGCAGAGCAAAGCTTCACTTCTGCTTCGGATTACCCTCAAAACCCCCCACACTTCATCTAACCGACACGTACAGCACTGAACACAGCAGGCCTCAAAGAGTGAGAGAGCGCTGAAGATCTGCCTTCAAAACAATGCTCAAAATACACTGAATAATGCTCAACATACACTGAATAATGCTCAACATACACTGAATAATGCTCAAAATACACTGAATAATGCTCAAAATACACTGAATAATGCTGAACATACACTGAATAATGCTCAAAATACACTGAATAATGCTCAAAATAAACCAAATAATATTCAAAATACACCAAACAGTGCTCAAAATACACTAAATAATATTTCAAAATACACTAAATAATGCTCAAAATACACTGAATAATGCTCAAAATACACTGAATAATGCTGAACATACACTGAATAATGCTCAAAATACACTGAATAATGCTCAAAATACACTGAATAATGCTCAAAATAAACCAAATAATATTCAAAATACACCAAACAGTGCTCAAAATACACTAAATAATATTTCAAAATACACTAAATAATGCTCAAAATACACTGAATAATGCTCAAAATACAGGAAATAATGCTCAAAATATACAGAATAATGCTGAACATACACTGAATAATGCTCAAAATACAGGAAATAATATTTCAAAATACACTAAATAATGCTCAAAATACACAGAATAATGCTGAACATACACTGAATAATGCTCAACATACAGGAAATAATGCTCAAAATAAACCAAATAATATTCAAAATACACCAAACAGTGCTCAAAATACACTAAATAATATTTCAAAATACAGGAAATAATGCTCAAAATATACCAAATAATATTCAAAATACACTAAAAATATTCAAAATATACTAACTAATATTAAAAATACACTGAATAATGCTCAAAATACTCCAAACAATATTCAAAATACACCAAATAATGCTCAAAATACACCAAATAATGCTCACAATATACCAAATAATATTCAAAATACACTAAAAATATTAAAAATATACTAAATAATATTCAAAATACACTGAATAATTCTCAAAATACACTGAATAATGCTCAAAATACACCGAATAATGTTCTAAATACTCCAAATATTATTCAAAATACACAAAATAATGGTCAAAATGAACCAAATAATATTCAAAATATACTTAATAGTATAAAAAAAATACACAAAATAATGCTCAAAATACACCAAATAATGGTAAAAATTTACCAAATAATGGTAAAAATACACTAAATAATATAAACAATTCGCTAAAAATATTCCACATACACTAAATAATATTCAAAATACACTAAAAATATTCAAAATACACAAAATAATATTCAAAATACACTACATAATGTTCATAATACACTAAATAATGTTAGAAATACACTAAATAATATTAAAAATACACTAAATAATATAAAAAATACACTAAATAATATTAAAAATACACTAAATAATATTAAAAATACTCTAAATAATATTAAAAATACTCTAAATAATATTAAAAATACTCTAAACAATATTCAAAATATACTAAAAATATTCAAAATATACTAAATAATATTCAAAATACACTAAAAATATTCAAAATATACTAAATAATATTCGAAATATACTAAATAATATTCAAAATACACTTAATAATATTTAAACAAATTTAAAATACACTAAAAATATTCCAAAAACACTAAATAATATTCAAAATATACTAAATAATATTAAAAATACACTAAAAATATTCCAAAATATATTAAATAATATTCGAAATACACTAAATAATATTCAAAATACACTAAATAATATTAAAAATACTCTAAATAATATTAAGAATACTCTAAATAATATTAAAAATACACTAAATAATATTCAAAATATACTAAATAATATTCAAAATACTCTAAACAATATTCAAAATACTCTAAATAATATTAAAAATACTCTAAATAATATTCAAAATACTCTAAACAATATTCAAAATACTCTAAACAATATTCAAAATACTCTAAACAATATTCAAAATACTCTAAACAATATTAAAAATACTCTAAATAATATTCAAAATACTCTAAACAATATTCAAAATACTCTAAACAATATTCAAAATATACTTAACAATATTCGAACTACACAAAAAATATAAAAAAATATTCTAACTAATATTCTAAATACACAAAAAATGTTGGTTTAGAAACTCTTCTCAGAAATAACTCCTAGGAAAAACTTAACTAGTATTTTCTTGTAAAACGTATCGTTTAATTTAATATTTATTTACTCGTTTTCTACAGTGATGCTATAAACAAAGATTATTAGGTTTTTTATATATTTTTTAAATGCTTTCCCAGTTTTTCTTCACAATTTCACGTTCAGTTCAAAGTGTTTTCTACCGTTTCCGTGTAATTATTAGACTTGCCTTTGCATCAGCATCTTTAGTTCAGTGTAATGCGTGTGTAATAGAAAAGCTGAATGATTAAATCAAGTATTTTTACTTTCAGGTGTTTGTCCTCGACTGTAGATCTCACTAACACTCGTCTAAACCTGAGAAGTCAAGAATCGAACGGACGGCATGAGAAGCACAGCGCACCTGATCAAGAACCCAGCGCTTCTGCTGTGTTTGATGGTCCGAGATGGGTTCGGTCGGTTCTCTTACCTGCAGACGGACGCTGGGCTTCAGGCTGCTTCTGGGTCTGGACGCGTGCGTTCACAAGAGACTATTCAAATGTGAGAGGAAGGAAGTGACTTACAGCTCGAAACAGGAACACACACGCTGCATGTCTTTATAAGGTAAAGCGCTCAAACACACACATGATGGACGTCTGACACGCTTCTGAGATTTGACATCCAGTCAAGAACCTAATGTCATCCTTTAAAGAGTCGTCTTGGTCCAAACCTGATCTCAGATCAACTGAGTTTGTTTCTTCATCAGATGCTCTGAAGTGAATGGGTGCCGTCAGAATAAAAACATCTCCTGGAGCTGAAACAAACACAGCAAGGTGTTTTTAACTCAAATACACTGAGTCCATAATAACTCTGGTCTGAATCAGGAGAGAAATCTGCACAGCTCTAAACTGATGTGACGGCACCCATTCATCCATGCAGTGCCAACAAAAGTATGTCCAAAGAATAATTTTCATTAAATTATACAAACATTAATATTCTCTGAACACTCAAAAACGCCACTTTTTATTTAACGTGACATATTTAATCGACATAAAAGCTAAATGAATTATTAATATGACCATTTTTAAAAATTTTATTCAAACGTTGTTACACAAACAAAATAGTTATGATTACATAACAGCTTACGTCATAATAACAGTGAGGGAAATATACAATAATTCTATAAAAACGTTATTTATTAATATTCTCTAAACACTCAATGAATTTTTGCAATATTTCAGAACAGTTTTTGTGGTTATTATGCAAGAGCATTTAATTTGATCATTATGGGAACGAATACTTCAGGAAAAATTGTTACATGAACAATATAAATGTTTTTGAACTTTATGGTAACTCTGAACATTATCTGTTCAACATTATTAGTTTAAACGAAGACACAAAGTGAGGTCAGGACATCTCAGCAGATGTTCATAACTCTACTCGAGTAGATGTAATACAGTATATGTTATTATATTTGAGTGTTCGTTCGTGTTATCACTAAACACGCTTCACTAATCAGCAGATTATTCAAACTCGAGTTATGAAGCGCGCAGGTGACGTCACACAGCAGACGCGTCCGGCTTTGATCTCGCCGCGCTTTGAGTTTGACCGCCGGTTGCTAGGGACTCGGCCGGTTGCTAGGGACTCGGATACACGGCGGATAAATCCGTGCACGGATCATACACAGTGAGTGAAGTCGATCAGGTTCGTGTATTAACTGATTAATACCGCTTTATGACGATTATTGATTAAATGAACGAGATGTCGGTTTCGTGACACATTTGATATGTAAACAAAACAGTTATGATTACATAACAGTGGTAAAATAAATCAATAAACAGGCTAAATGAATACAATATAACATATAAACACATCATCTGTTGTTAATATAATATCGTCAATGTAACGCTTTTTTAAATGTTACTTGTTTCAGAACTCTCGAGAACGTTCAAAAGTAACGTTCCAATATCGTTCGGCAGATGATACAATGTATCGTTCCATTAGAACACACACACAGCAGAGCTCTTGTTTGTTTGTGTCTGTATATGTTTATAATATCTGATGTTCTCATGTAAAGCACATGGAGCTGTTGAGACGACCCCTGCCCCCTATAAAGACAGCACACTACAGATCTGCAGGTGCGTTATGATCTTCATATTTATCATCATCATATTTGCACATGTAAATATGGCTCTTTTGGACACGGAGAGGACCTGAAATCACAATATTTAATAATCTAATGTCTCCGGGCTGTCAG
>CM049874.1:305000-310000 GCA_027474115.1 Schizopygopsis malacanthus | reverse complement strand
TATAATACATCACGTGCTCCGAGACGCAGAAGCGGTGTCTGATTCATGAACAAACTGATTCTTTTCAATGAACCTGTTCAATCGGTTCACAAATCTCAACAAACGATTCATGAACAAACTGAATGATCCGATTGCAGCTGTTCTCGAGTCGAAAACTCACTGATTCAAATGATCCGTTTAGAGCGAGTCTTCTTCAGTGAACTGAACTCACAAGTAAAGAACCGGGAGATCGTGTGAGCGCGCGCAACAGCTGCTGCGAAAAGTAAGTTACTAATGTCGAATTTTTGGGATTAATTATTGTAACTGAAAATAATATCTAGGTCAAAACTGTCAGTTGTTTGTGAACTAAATCTGCTGTAAAGGGTGATCTATTTAAGCCCACTGAAATGCTTGAATGCAGACAGATCAACATCAGTGTCTCTAACGTTATGTTTTAGGTCAAAAAACAAAACATTAAAATAACACCGATTAAATAAAATAACTCATGCACGTTCATATTCCCCGCTGCTGTAACGTTAGCAGTTTTATTAAAATGCTATACATTTAGACCTATGGTCTGTTTTTATATTATCAACAGTATACATTTTTATATTGTTTAGATCAACTAGCCGAGTAGACAGATATGAATGTTTATTCATAACCATACTGAAAATTAGTAAATATTGTTAGCTGATGCTAGCTGTCTAGCTAACAAGCTTGCTGGTGTTAAGTTGAGGAAACGTTTAGATATAAAGTCCAAATATCTTTATTCAGCCACCTAGATAGATTCCATCTGAGGGAAAAAGAAAGGATGTGATGTTCAGAACATAGTAACTACAGTAATTATCAGAGTGGGAAGTGATGCCCTCTGGGGGCATTGGGCCAGGGGTGTTTTTACACCACAGACAAGGTTTGAGAAGAAAAAAAAAATCATTATGAAAATATAATTAGATTTTCCTTAAAATGTTCTTCCTAATTTCAGGCCTAATTCTCATGTCATATATAACTGACGTTCTGCAAAACAACAAGTTCTAAAACACTTTTTTCTTCCTGGTGAAGATTAGATGGTGAAATCTGTTTTCTCTCAGGTACATGGCAGTGTAAGCTTCACAGTGAACATCACTACATCACTCTCATCAACGTAGTCCATATCAACAAAATATATATCTTGACTATATAGTGGTTATTTTGGGAAAAACCCAGGTATTTGGGGCAGTAGGATTATAAAAATATGTGCTAACATAAAATTAAACAAAGTAGTCTATATAAAATAGCAAAATAAATCTGTCTATCAGTACTTTTTTACTTAAGTACATAAACAATTGAGTACTTTTGTACTTTCACTCGAGTAAAATTGAAAAAGCAGTACTTTTACTTTTACTGGAGTAATATTTTATTATACGTATCTGTACTTTTACTCAAGTACTTGATCTGTGTACTTTGCCCACCACTCTGAACACTAAAAAGACTACAGAAATAAAGTCAAACTTTAGTTTTTATAGAGCACATTGAACACAAAAGGGTCAGTTGTTTTTAAAGAAATCTCTTCTGCTGACAGACTGCATTAATTGTAAGATATTATTACATAAAATCATTTTATATTGTAATTTATACCCTGATGTAAAACTGAATTTTAAGCATGATACATATTTGAAAAAAAATCAAGGATGCATTAAATTAATCAAAAGTGACAGTGAAGATATGATTTATATTTTAAATAAACGCTGTTCTTTTGAACTTTCTATTCATCTGTGAGTCCTGAAAAATAAAGTACATCACTGTTTCCACACAAATATTGTGCAGCACAACTGTTTTCAACAATGGTAATAATCAGAAATGTTTCTTGAGTAGCATATTATTATGATTTCTGAAGATCATGTGACACTGAAGACTGCAGTAATAATGCTGAAAGCAGCTGCGCATCACAGAAATTATAAAGATAATTAAAAGCATAAAGCAGGATCAGTTGACCGCAGTGTCCTGAATCTCCAGTGAGGTAAGGAGGTTCCTCGTGGAGTCGCTCAGCTTCTTCTGAAGCTCCGGTGAGGCGAGGAGGTTCCTCGTGGAGTCGTTCAGCTCCGGTGAGGCGAAGAGGTTCCTCGTGGAGTCGCTCAGCTCCGGTGAGGCGAGGAGGTTCCTCGTGGAGTCGCTCAGCTCCGGTGAGGCGAGGAGGTTCCTCGTGGAGTCGCTCAGCTCCGGTGAGGCGAGGAGGTTCCTCGTGGAGTCGCTCAGCTCCTCCTGAATCTCCGGTGAGGTGAGGAGGTTCCTCGTGGAGTCGCTCAGCTCCTCCTGAAGCTCCGGTGAGGTGAGGAGGTTCCTCGTGGAGTCGTTCAGCTCCGGTGAGGCGAGGAGGTTCCTCGTGGAGTCTCTCAGCTCCTCCCGAAGCTCCGGTGAGGCGAGGAGGTTCCTCGTGGAGTCGCTCAGCTCCTCCTGAAGCTCCGGTGAGGTGAGGAGGTTCCTCGTGGAGTCGCTCAGCTCCTCCTGAAGCTCCGGTGAGGTGAGGAGGTTCCTCGTGGAGTTGCTTAGCTCCGGTGAGGCGAGGAGGTTCCTCGTGGAGTCTCTCAGCTCCTCCCGAAGCTCCGGTGAGGCGAGGAGGTTCCTCGTGGGGTCGCTCAGCTCCTGAAGCTCCGGTGAGGCGAGGAGGTTCCTCGTGGAGTCGCTCAGCTCCTGAAGCTCCGGTGAGGCGAAGAGGTTCCTCGTGGAGTCTCTCAGCTCCTGAAGCTCCGGTGAGGCGAGGAGGTTCCTCGTGGAGTCGCTCAGCTCCGGTGAGGCGAGGAGGTTCCTCGTGGAGTCGCTCAGCTCCGGTGAGGCGAGGAGGTTCCTCGTGGAGTCGCTCAGCTCCGGTGAGGCGAGAAGGTTCCTCGTGGAGTCGTTCAGCTCCGGTGAGGCGAGGAGGTTCCTCGTGGAGTCGCTCAGCTCCGGTGAGGCGAGGAGGTTCCTCGTGGAGTCGCTCAGCTCCGGTGAGGCGAGAAGGTTCCTCGTGGAGTCGTTCAGCTCCGGTGAGGTGAGGAGGTTCCTCGTGGAGTCGCTCAGCTCCTCCTGAAGCTCGTCCTCAGACTCCTCGAAATTCCTGAGGAGAAGAGGAGCAGACGTCAGTCTCTGTGTTTCTCAGACGTCTGGTCTCTGTTTCAATGCGTCTCACTCACGTGTCTTCATCATCTGAGCGAGGCTCCAGACGCTCCTCATCCACCACATCTTCATCAGACTCTTCCTCGGTGAGATTCTTCTCCTCTGACGACATCAGCATCTCTGAGAGAAACACAAACTGATCACTGAAGTGAAACTTGTGTGTGTGAGCATGTGTGAGTGTGTGTGTGTGTGAGCATGTGTGTGTGAGTATGTGTGTATGAGTGTGTATGAGTGTGTGTGAGTGTGTGTGTGTGTGTGTGTAACTGTGTGTGTGTGTGTGTGTTTACCTGTGCTGCAGTCCATGATGTTTGCCTGAGCGAGAGCGTTCAGAAGCGTCTCTGGCAGTCGATTGGTCCAGTGCTTCCTGATTCCCTCCTGTTCCTCTGAAACTACAGTTAATGAATCAATTGGTCACTGGGGTTCCCCAGGGCTCGGTTCTTGGACCCCTCCTCTTCTCCACATACACTACATCACTGGGTCCCATCATACAGGCACATGGCTGCTCCTACCATTTCTACGCTGATGACACACAGCTCTATCTCTCATTTCGACCAGATGATCCAACGGTAGCTGCACGGATCTCAGGCTCATCTCGGCATGGATGAAAGAACATCACCTACAGCTCAACCTGGCAAAGACTGAGCTTCTTATCTTCCCTGCAACTCCAACTCTACAGCATGACTTCACGATTCAGTTAGGTTCATCAACAATTACCTCATCAGCTTCGGTCAGAAACCTTGGTGTAATCTTTAATGACCAGCTGACCTTCAAAGAGCACATTACAAAGACTGCTCGATCTTGCAGGTTTGCACTACACAACATCAGAAAGATCAGGCCCTTTCTGACAGAGCATGCTGCACAACTTCTTGTCCAGGCCCTTGTCATTTCTAGACTGGACTACTGCAATGCTCTTCTGGCTGGACTTCCATCAAACACAATCAAACCTCTACAAATGATTCAGAATGCAGCGGCACGACTGGTCTTCAACGAGCCCAAAAGAGCCCATGTTACACCTCTCTTTGTCTCCTTGCACTGGCTACCAGTTGCAGCTCGCATCAAGTTCAAGACACTGATGCTTGCATATAGAACAACCACAGGCTCAGCACCCACCTACTTCCACTCACTATTATGAATCTACATCCCCTCCAGAAGCCCCGCCTACTTCCACTCACTATTACGAATCTACATCCCCTCCAGAAGCCCCGCCTACTTCCACTCACTATTACGAATCTACATCCCCTCCAGAAGCCCCGCCTACTTCCACTCACTATTACGAATCTACATCCCCTCCAGAAGCCCCGCCTACTTCCACTCACTATTACGAATCTACATCCCCTCCAGAAGCCCCGCCTACTTCCACTCACTATTACGAATCTACATCCCCTCCAGAAGCCCCGCCTACTTCCACTCACTATTACGAATCTACATCCCCTCCAGAAGCCCCGCCTACTTCCACTCACTATTACGAATCTACATCCCCTCCAGAAGCCCCGCCTACTTCCACTCACTATTACGAATCTACACCCCCTCCAGAAGCCCCGCCTATCTTTCCTCATCTCTTTCCACACTACTTGTACTTATTAGAACAATGCCTGAGACTTGGTGTTACGAGCACTTCTGTTTGTTTGCCTCTTCAAGATATATCGCTTCATGTATTCCCCAATTGTGAGTCACTTTGGATAAAAGTGTCTGCTAAATGACTAAATGTAATGAACAGGAACATAACAGTGTTCATGTAGTAAATAGTGAATAATAGTGAAAGTATATAAAGCTATACCAGCTTAACATTTGTATTCATATTTTTTTCTGAAGAAAGGTAAAATCAATATTTTTTATGAAGAAAGCCAAAACAATAAATTCCATGAATGTATATTTACTGCGTGATCACTATT
>CM049874.1:245000-295000 GCA_027474115.1 Schizopygopsis malacanthus | reverse complement strand
TCAGAATATTTTTTAAATATGATATTACTCTTTTAAAAGTAAAGGTGCTTAAATTGTTTCTTCACAGCGATGACCACTTTTGGTTCCACAAAGAACCATTAAGTCAAAAGGTTGTTATCTCTTTCTTAACGTTTTATAATCTGAAGAAACCGAAGAGGACAGTTTTGTGAAACAGACAGGTTCTTCAGATGTTAAAGGTTCTTTAACGGGTCATCGTGAAGCACCTTTGTTTTTAAGAGTGTAACGCACAAGTTTGTGATCTGGGAAGAGCTGAGGAACGTACGTTTTGTTGTTGTACGGTCGGTTCTCACAGATCTCTGGAGACAGATAGTACGGCGTCCCGACGCAGGTTCTGGCGAGTTCCATGGTGCTGCTCGACACAGAAGAGCGTCAGAACAAACCTCAGATGATCAGATGAACACGATCACTCTCACCTGTTCAGCACCCTGGCGATGCCAAAGTCTCCCAGCTTGACCTTCAGGCCTCCCCGAGTGAGGAAGATGTTCTGGAGCACATGAATGAGACGGTTAGGGGTTAACGGCGCTTTAACACACGCGTATCTCGCCGTACCTGAGCTTTGATGTCTCGGTGTAGGATCTTGCTGTCGTGAATGTGCTTCAGTCCCAGACAGATCTGAACAAACCAATCCACAATCTGAAACACATGAATAATTACATCTGAGAAAAACATCGTCAGTCCCCATTATATCCATCTAAAACTACAGCACACACAATTAACAAGTAGAATTATCAATTTTAATAAAAATGCAGTTCTTTAAACTCCAGATAAACCAGGTAACATTCACACTATACACACAAAGACAGCATATAACACACACACACACACTCTCACACGCACACACACACACACAAACGCACACACACACACACAAACACACACACATGAATGCATTATGCATTAATGCATTATCATTAAGACGATTTGCAGTAATATTTGCAGTATATATGTTTTTATTTCACAATACTGACTTTTCCTCAGTACTGGAAGATGTAAACTCTTATATCTAAAAATGTTCTTGCAGAAAAAGGATATCTATGAAGAATTTCAGTCAGGTTTTAGGACCCGCCATAGCACAGAAATTGCACTTGTTAAAATTACAAATGACTTGCTTCTTGCGTCAGACCAAGGCTGTATCTCATTGCTAGTTTTACTTGATCTTAGTGCTGCGTTCGACACTATAGATCATGACATACTGATAGATCGATTACAAAACTATACAGGTATTCAAGGGCAGGCTCTAAGATGGTTTAGATCCTACCTGTCCGATTGCTACCACTTTGTTTATTTAAACGGGGAGTCATCTCAATTATCACCAGTAAAGTATGGAGTACCACAAGGATCTGTCCTAGGTCCTCTGCTATTTTCATTATATATGCTGCCCCTTGGTAATATTATTAGAAAATACGGGATTAGTTTCCATTGTTATGCTGATGATACTCAACTATATATCTCAACAAGACCAGATGAAACTTCTAAACTATCTAAGCTAACAGAGTGTGTTAAAAATATAAAAGATTGGATGACCAGTAATTTTCTCCTATTAAATTCAGATAAGACCGAGATATTACTTATTGGACCAAAATTCAGTACACAGCTTTTTTTTCTTGGATTCCTCTAGTCAAAAATCTGGGTGTTATATTAGACAGCAACCTATCTTTTGAAAAGTTAGTTCATGCATTCATGACCTCTAGACTGGACTATTGTAATATTGCTAGTTGGTTGTCCTGCATCTTTAATAAACAAGCTACAGATAGCGTTAGTTATGCAGCATCTAGAGTTTGTGTGTTTGACCTGCTGCTCTGTGAAGGGCTTTCCTCTCTGTGTCCTGATTCTGTGCATCAGATCGCCGGCGTCGCAGTATTCCATCACGATGCAGAGGTTATTCCTGTCTGGACATCACACACCAACACAACATCATATACACATGAATCTATTTCAGATCATATAGAGATAGAGTGAGCGCACATACTGCTGAAGTCAGGACTAATGCAGAAACTGACCGTGAAATGATTTATAAAATGCCACAATGTTCGGATGTTTCATTTTGGACAGCAGGGTCACTTCCTTTCTGGAGGCGTCCTGATCCCGAGAGGACAACTGGTGGACATGTGATGGAGAGAGAGAGAGAGAGAGAGAGAGAGAAGAGAGAGGGAGTGTGAGAGTGAGAAAGAGAGAGAGGGAGTGAGTGAGAGAGAGAGGGAGAGAGAGAAGAGAGCAGGAGTGTGAGAGTGAGAAAGAGAGAGAGAGGGAGTGAGTGAGAGAGAGAGGGAGAGAGAGAGAGAGAAGAGAGAGTGAGTGAGTGAGAGTGAGAGAGAGAGAGATACGTGTTTGAAAAGATACATTATAACAGCTTTAAAAGCTCTGCTTGTTTTGGTTTAACAAAATAAATTAACACAATTAAAATGAACAACATTAAAATTACATTAATTGAAAATAAATATGTGTTGGAAGTGTGTGTACACCTCCATCCTATAATGATGAAAATCCACCCAGTGGTATTTTAAAATCCTCTTTCTCAAATCAGGCTGTTCTGAGATTCCTGTCAGAATGATGTCGTTCTGTACAGGCCCCTCCCACGATATTTGATTGACAGGTCCGTCTTACCTTAGCCCCGACTCCGGTGCAGGGAAGACAAGATGTCTCAGATTAAGCGATTGAGGTGTTTAGTTGTTGGATGTAATAATGAATATAGCAGTCGTATTTACTCTCAACATCTGAGCTGCTCAAGACGCAGAGGATTAACATTACTTTCGCTTTGAAGGGAATGCGATGATCCCCGATCTACATAAATGCATCTATGTTCGCGTGAATCATTCGTGATCAGCTTTATCTACAGAAGAAGTGAGTATAAGAGTTTTTTATAAATCTTTGCAAATGCCCTTTCCTAATAATGTGCTAGTTAGCAAGTTCTGCGCTGAAATGTGGTATGCTACATAGGTATATAAAACTAGATGCCTCATGTGGCGATATGTAAGCCATCTGCCATTTTTGGATCGGTCTGTGAATCTTTGATTCGTCTACAACACCAAGTTATACGCTTGTATATCTTTGAATATTTACATTTATGCATTTAGCAGACACTTTTATCCAAAGCAACGTACAGTGCATTCAGACTATACATGTATTGTATGTGTGTTCTCTGGGAATTGAACCCACAACCTTTTGCGCTGCTAACACAATGCTCTACCACTGAGCCACAGGATCACTCAGTGTTTCACTCAATGAATATTCATTGATAACTATGGTGAATGCGAGATGGCTGGCGTGTCATCATATCTGGAGCAGCCGAAGAGGGATCTACACATATCTATGTTCTGCTCGTCACTCCACGGAAGAGAGGGGCGGAGTCAGCAGAGCTCATTAGCATTTAAAGCAACATGGACTTATGAAAACTTCTATTGAAATTATGTTCAACCACAACATTTTTAATTTGATTACTCAAAAAAAAAAAAGTCCTTCCAGCTAATTTCAACATAACTGAGTTATGAAAGACAACAGAAACTGTTTTAAACGTCAAATAAAAGCAGCTTTAAACACGTATAGGTCTTTCCCTTTAATAAAAACACAACATTTATTGCCATTATACACAAAAAAACAAGATTAAAAATGATTATTATTACTATAATTTTTTAACTATAATTATTATGCCAACAGAACTTGAAAGGTTTAACTAAACCAATAATTAATATGCAGCAATGCATGCATGTAAGTTTGGTTAATACATAGCCTACACACTGAATGTCTTCTTAGCGTGTATATTTCATCATTTTAGTTCAGAATCAACCTATTTTGATGCTTAAATTCAAAGACTGTGTTGGAAAACCACCACGCCCCGATCTGATGAAGAGTAACGCGTTTTAATATCTCACCTGTCTCAGGTTGATCTCTTTGATGACGTAGAGCTGCGCGCCCCCGCGTCGGGGTTTGACCAGCAGCGCGCGCCCGAAGGCGCCCTGACCCACCTGCCGGAGCACCTCATACTGATCCATCTCTCTGATGAAGAGGAGGATGAAGAGGATGGTCTTCTGCTGCGTGATGGCCAGGAGGCGCGTGAACGCGAGCGACGCGTCCCCATAGCGACGCGTCAACAGCGTCATGACAGCGTCACGCTGAGTGGATTTGATGAACTAATATATTTGGGTGATCATGGATTTGATAAAGCATACTTCATACAATTGTTAATTTTAACGGGGACGTTTCGATTTCAAGCTGCACAAGTAAAGCAGGTATGCTACTGTATAAAACGATGCCTCATAAAAGTAATTTTTTCTATTATATTTTGTTACTGTACATCTTTTTCTATTATTTTTCTTTTGCATTTGAATGTTTCTCGTTGTATTGTTCTGATGCAAGGCATACAAAATTAAATTAAAAATAATACGGACACGAAAACAAAAGTTGCCAACTTTTGTTGCTGTATTGTTCAAAAAAGCACCTAGCAACAAATGTAGCTATTTTTAAAATGTACTTAGCAACTGTGATCAGTTGACCAAATCATTGGCTTTGGATAAAAGCATCTGCCAATCTGAAATAAATATGAAGCACATTAGTAGAGATAATTAATATTCAGACTCATATTTTCTCTTGAGCTTATGTAAAGACAGCAAATATGATTTTTTTCATTCTCATTTGCTCCAATAGGAAACATGAACGACATAAGCTGCCAGATTTCCCATCAGCCCTCCATTAATGTAGTGTCTAATTATGTCTAATTCATGGCTAAGGTAATAATAAAGTACAGTACATTTACATTAAGCAGATGCTTATAGCCAAAGCCACAACAGAAGCAATCAAAACCAACGATTTTTTATTATTATTTTCATTAAATTTTATATGGTGTATTTTGATGTTTTGTTTGTTATGCAAAGCGCTTTGAGATGTAACATTTAAAGAAGCTATACAAAAATAAAGATTATTATTAATATAAAGAATGTACCACAATTATCAGTAACATACTAATAAAAAAACATACAATTTTTTTTGTGTCAGCTAGTTACCAAGGCAACATTTCCCATACTAAAATTAAACAAAATATTAAAAACGGAAATAAAATAAAATCCAACTTAAAATATTAAGTAACTTTTTTTTCTTATTTAATATTCCGTCTATCTCTGGTAATTTGAGCCACTGTATATATCCCTCCATGGCATGACTTTTTATTTTGGGGGGGAAAAAATATGTTACCCCATTTTTTGGGAGCTTGGGGGTCCCTGATAATATATCCATCATAAAATGTGCCCCCCCCACCCCTGAACAAAATATTGGTTCGTTGCCTCAGGGCAACAATGTGCTACGAGGGTACTAAAACAGCAAGGTTTTCTATATAAGTGGAATAAGGAAAACATGTAATATATTCATTAGAACATGTTTTATTTTGACAAACATCAATAACAAATGGATTTGAACTTAATGCTGACTGTTCAATGTAATTTGTACACATTATGTGTACTGTTAATAAAGAAGAGAGATAAAGTTTGCCAGAAAACACTACTCATTTAGCCAGATTATGAGATGATAGGCACCATCATCTCTGTGGCAACATAATAATAATAATAATAATAGTAATAATAATAATAACATAAATTGCACATATATGATGCATTCACAGAGCTTCCCAGGAGGACTTGAATGCACCATGTGGTCCTAATTTTGCATTCGATCACATCTCCCCAATTTAGCATATTGCCCGAAAAAAAGTGGTCTAACTGCACAGTGTTGCCCTGAGGCAACAAACAAAAAAACACAGTTTTAGTATATAAATAAAATCAAAATGTGTCTTTAAACAATCAAACATACTTCTTTACATACTGATGCACATGCATATATTTTTTTATATAAAGTTATTTAATTTTAAACATGTTAAAAAGTGAAATTGAACTTACCACTTGGTGGCACTGTGTCCCATGCGACTTTGCTTTCCGGAAAGGACTGCCCCACCCCCAAACAAAAGGCTACAACCACTTTAGTCCCTCATTTGATTGGACAGACATGTCAGGTGATATTATAAAAAAAAAAAAAAAAAAAAAAAAAAATTTAAGGGGCAGTGTGAGGTCCAAAAAGGTAGTTTGTTGCCTGAGGGCAACACCATACCATGGAGGGATATTTTGTCCGTACATGCAGAATTTGTATAAATCTGTAATCTGTGTTTTGTATGATATTGTCATGTAAACAATACAAAATTGAATTACAAAAAAACTATTGTATATGTTTTTGCCAAAAATGACTTTTGGAGTTTTCTGCTTTCGCTATAAAACAAACTTTTAATATATACATATTACTAATCAATAATTACGTTTTGATATATTTACGGTTGGAAATATCTTCTTAATATCTAATGATTTTTGTCATAAAAGAAAAATAATAATTTTGACCCATACAATGTATTGTTAGTTATTGCTGCGTATGACTGCGTTTGTGCTCCAGGGACACACACACACATATATATATATATATAAACATAGTTTCAATTAAATATAATTTTGTAAGTTACTAAAACAACACTGAAATTTACATTAAAATATTTTAATAATAATACAATTATGCAAGGAATATTAAAACTTTGCGATATAATGAGAATGATTGTTTTCTAATGATTTCTCCATGTATTATTATAGGTATATCATGTATTGTTATTATTATTATTATAGGTATATCATGTATTGTTATTATTATAGCGCTCTAATGTTGTATTTCTGTGCTGAGAGAGGGAACTCTTACAGAAGGACTTTTGTGATAAAAAATATTAATTATTGCTCAATAAACAGAAGCTGGACGCTTTACGAGCAGAGCTCGTCCTCGGCTGAGCTCTCCAGATGTTGATTTAATTACACGTTAATAATCTCACCAATTCACAGCCTCCATACGAAGATAAAGCGGTCCATTATGGCTCTTCTGATAAAGTCCTGGAGGAGAGGATGGGGGGGGGGTCAATAAAAGCAGAATTGAGAAGGACTGAGATGAGGAATAAAGCCTGATGGATGAGCGTTTATACAGCGCCAATCTGAAATAGACTTGCACCAGCCTTCCATTTCTAAAAGAAAACAAAGATTTATATATAGAGAGTTTATATACATGTGCAAAAGTGTTGTTCTGTAATCATCTTTTTATTTCCCCAGTTTGAATATACCTTGAGCCCAAAACTCATCATCAAACACCAATGACTTGTCCATTCAATATATGGACAAAAGTGGGCAATGTCCAAGTCATTGGTTGGTGATGAGTTTGTGTATGGAGTACCATTAGTGTAATAAATACATATATGTCTGTTTATTGACGAACCACTGCAGCATAAAAACTGATTTTCTTCGTCTGAAATTAAAAGTTTACGCAAGTAAAATTAGAACTCATTAATTTGGACCGGTTTTAAGTAATTATGAGCTATAAATTCAAAGGAATTTAATACAATTCCATTCACGGCTATGGTGTTAATACTGTAAATCTTAAATTATGTTTCTCAATAAATTTACTTTTTTACTTAATAAAAAAAATAGTAAATGCAGTAATAACAGTTTAAATAAAAAAACACATTCACTTATTAGCACAGCATACGAACAGGTATTAATTAAATACTATATTTAGTAATCATTATTACCTGTTTATTATGTCAATCACATTTTGAGCATTGACCTGAAAATTAAATTTCCACTTTAAACGGTCATTCATATTTCATATTTTGGAGCGAATACTTAAGTTTGGTTAAGATAATTCCTCAAATTTGCAAAAAAACAAAAACATTTTATATTTAAAAATGCAAGTTTTTTTGAATGAAGTTCAAGTTTTATTATTAAAAATGTAAGTTTTTTTTAATGAAGTTCAAGTTTTATTATTAAACATGCATACAAATTTAAGTTTCTTTGAATGAAGTTCAAGTATTATTATTAAACATGCATAAAAATGTACGTTTTTTTGAATGACGTTCAAGTTTAATTATTAAAAATGCACAAAAATGTACGTTTTTTTAAATGAAGTTCAAGTTTTATTATTAAAAATGTACAAAAATGTAAGTTTTTTTGAATGAAGTTCAAGTTTTATTATTAAAAATGCACAAAAATGTAAGTTTTTTTAATCACGTTCAAGTTTTATTAATAAAAATGCACAAAAATGTAAGTTTTTTTTTATGAAGTTCAAGTTTTATTATTAAACATGCACCAAAATGTAAGTTTTTTTGAATGAAGTTCAAGTTTAATTATTAAAAATGCACAAAAATGTAAGTTTTTTTAAATGAAGTTCAAGTTTTATTATTAAAAATGCACAAAAATGTAAGTTTTTTGAATGAAGTTAAAGTTTTATTATTAAAAATGCACAAAAATGTAAGTTTTTTTGAATGAAGTTTAAGTATTATTCTTAAAAATGCAAGTTTTTTTTTAATTAAGTTCAAGTTTTATTATTAAAAATGCACAAAAATGTAAGTTTTTTTGAATGAAGTTCAAGTTTTATTATTAAAAATGCACAAAAATGTAAGTTTTTTTGAATGAAGTTTAAGTATTATTCTTAAAAATGCAAGTTTTTTTTTTTATTAAGTTCAAGTTTTATTATTAAAAATGCACAAAAATTATATGCATGTTTTACTCTAAAACTTCAAGAAAATCAAAGCCTGAGCTGAACATCAGATTTAGTTTGGCCGCAGTACCAAACGCTTCCACTAGTGTTATGGGAATTAATTTCATTTTTGACGCAAACCGCACAAGTGTGACAATTTTTAGGACTATTTAACCTTCTCGAAATCAGGTCCATGATTTAATTTAATTGTTTTTGCATTTACATTGCAAGTGCCAAAACCATTACGAACTTTCGTAGCATTCCAATGAAGTACAAAAATAAAAAAACAATAAATGTTTTGGTCAAAAACCACTGAACAACACCAAAGGGTTAAAAGGACTAATATATAGTGTGTTCCGCTCTCGTTGGGCTGGACGAGTAATCGAAACTCAGAACCTCTTAATTAACTGGATACAATTTTGATTAGATCGATACATTTTGTACTTTTTATACTCTTCACAACTTTATGATTTTTTAAATAACCTTTAGGAGTTTAATAAAATGATATAAAAGGACAGATAGTTAGATAGTTATGGAACATTGCCAAAATGTATCTAGAATGTTTCTGAAAATTGTAACAATTTTGAACAAGAGAACTTAAAGTAGCCTAAACGTGTAAACGCTAAATAACGTGTAAGTATTGTTTTGTTGCGTTTCATTCGTTCGTTGCATTCTACAAGCATTCGCATACTATACGCCCTAAATAATATTCAGTACTCTTTAGGGCGGATATTTTGTGAATTGGGACGCAGTCTCGGCCATGGCATCGTTAAATCAATCAGTGGGACACCTGCGCTTGCATCTTTTTACAAAGAAGCACAATTCGCGGTTCAATGTTGGACAGCAACGCAATAAAATACATCCAGTACACAAATAATGCCTGGCCTGTTTTATCTTGAAAACACCCCCCATCTCTCCGCCCATCTCTCTCCCCCATCTCTCCGCCCATCTCTCCGCCCATCTCTCCCCATCTCTCCGCCCATCTCTCCGCCCACCCTCCCCATCTCTCCGCCCATCTCTCCCCCCATCTCTCCGCCCATCTCTCCCCCCATCTCTCCCCATCTCTCCGCCCATCCTCCCCATCTCTCCGCCCATCTCTCCGCGCATCTCTCCGCCCATCTCTCCGCCCATCTCTCCGCCCATCTCTCCCCATCTCTCCGCCCACCCTCCCCATCTCTCCGTCCACCCTCCCCATCTCTCCGTCCACCCTCCCCATCTCTCCCCCCATCTCTCCCCATCTCTCCGCCCATCTCTCCCCATCTCTCCGCCCATCTCTCCGCCCATCTCTCCCCATCTCTCCGCCCACCCTCCCCATCTCTCCGCCCATCTCTCCGCCCATCCTCCCCATCTCTCCGCCCATCTCTCCGCCCACCCTCCCCATCTCTCCGCCCATCTCTCCGCCCACCCTCCCCATCTCTCCGCCCACCCTCCCCATCTCTCCGCCCATCTCTCCCCATCTCTCCGCCCATCCTCCCCATCTCTCCGCGCATCTCTCCGCGCATCTCTCCCCATCTCTCCGCCCACCCTCCCCATCTCTCCGCCCTCACTCCCCATCTCTCCAGCCTCTATCTCTCCGCCACCCCCCTCACATCTCCCATGCAGGGTAATTTGCATTAGTGTCAATGTTACCGGGGAGCATGTGACCTCCTCTCCGTTTCAATTTCTGCTGGCTTCTGGTCAAAGGGACGCGATCAATTTATCCCAGATGAGAGCAGAAGTGGGACGGATGGCCCGCGGCGAGGAGACGGAGAACACAAGCTATTTTTAGCACCATTCACACCTCCACTGAGGAGCAGAACATGATGGGAATATTATATTAAACGCTCCAGCTGAGCTTGCAGGTAGAGAACAGCATCTGAAGGGTTTCATTTCTGGGGCAAACATCACGCAGCATTCAGACATTATTACAACACGCTCCTTCAAGATGCAAATGAAATGTACATTAAACCCAACAGAAATCATATCTCGTCAGCTTCAAATCCGTCTCATTCGATCAGAATCAGAATTTTTAATATCAGTTTTGAGACACAGACATTGCCACGTGATTATTTAATATATTACATTTTCTGAAAAAAGTGATATACACAACCACTCAAAAATTTGGAGACTTTCTTATGCTTTTATAATAAGTATTTTATATTTACAAATATTTATTTTATCAAAAATACAGTGAAGCAATAATATTCAAAAAAAAAATTAGAAACTGATACACTACTAATCAACAGTTTGGGGGGGAGGTCGGTAAGATTAAAAAAAAATTATTAATACTTTTATTCATTAAGGACGCATTAAATTGATCAAAAGTGACAGTAAATACATTAATAATGTTATTTATAAATGCTATAAATGTTCTATTAATCTATGAATCCTGAAAAATCAAATGCATCACAGTTTCAACAAAAATATTAATGTTTCAACATTGATGATAATCAGCATATTATTATGATGATTTCTGAAGATCACGTGACACTGACGACTGCTGAAAATACAGCTTTGATCACAGAAATAAATTACAGCTCAACACATATTTACATATAAAACAGCTGTTTTAAATCATAATAATATTTCATAGTTTTTACTGCATCAGACGGACCCCTGCAGAGACGAGTGCTGGAGGAGGAGCGAGCGGCTGGAAAAGAGACCGGTTCACTGTGAGAATCGTAGAGTGTCTCAGACAGCGCCTCGGCCCCGCATTCAGCCGCTCCGACAGCAGAAACACTCGTCCGCATCAGGAAGCTGCTCCAGCCCAACATCTGTGGCTCACATCAGAACAATACCACTCGAACTAAACCTGTATTGTGTGTTAAAGAGAAAAACGCCTGCGTCGCTGTAATTAGATCCGGGCGGCGATCTCCTGCGACAATCAGTGTGTGTGTGTGTGTGTGTGTGTGAGAGAGAAAGAGAAAGAGAAAGAGAAAGAGAAAGAGAGAGAGAGAGAGAGAGAGAGAGAGAGAGAGAGAGAGAGAGAGAGAGAGAGAGAGAGAGAGAGAGAGAGAGAGAGAGAGAGAGAGAGAGAGAGAGAGAGAGAGAGAGAGAGAGAGAGAGAGAGAGTGAGTGAGTGAGTGAGTGAGTGAGTGAGTGAGTGAGTGAGTGAGTGAGTGAGTGAGTGAGTGAGTGAGTGAGTGAGTGAGAGTGTGTGTGTGTGAGTGTTCATATTTTTATGACAAACGAGGACATGAATTAGTATAATGACACAGGTATGACAGGTATTACAAGGTGAAGGTGACTTTTCAGGACATTGCTCCATGTCCCCATAACTCAAAACAGTTATAAATCATACAGAGTGAGTATTCTTGAGAAAGTAGAACTGCACCGTCTCCTGTGAGGGGTACGGTCGGTCAACGAAAAACTAAAAAGAATTTGGTCAAAAAAGACTGAACAACTCCAAAGGATTAAAAGAGACTTGTTGAAAACTCTGTTCTTCTAAAGTAGAAAACTCAGAAGAGAAGACCAGGAGACTTCGGATTGGATCGTCAACAGAATTTCTTTATTCTATGACATGTGTTGTTATCTGCAGTCATCGAAGATCTCATTTAAGTCATTTTTACAGGGTATCTTATAGGTATTTTTGGAGGAGGGATTCTTAGAGGTGGAGACAAACATCAAACAAAGCAAACATCTGAGGGAGGCGTTAGTTAATTACAGGAACCTTCCCGTGGTCCAATAAACCTAACAAAGGTTGAATCTGACTCCTTGATCTTACCATTAACATAAGAGACAAAAGGCACCGTTGTCTCGAGCTCAAATGGTCAGGAAACGCTCTCAAACATCTGTATTTCCTGACACTTTCTTTAGTCAGGAAGTGTATCTAAATTAAACATTTAAAATAAAATTTGTAATCCTTCAATCCCCTCTTTGAGAGTTCTAATAACTCTCACAAAAATACAAATTTAGACACTTAAAAGTTAATTCTTGTAACTTGTAATCGTTACAGGCCCAGTGTACATGTTCTGTGTTGCTTATATGTAATTGCATGCTGACACAGAAACAAAACATGCAATTAGTTTTGCTGAAAGATCGTATGTGAGTCTCTGCGTTGTGTATTTTTTTCTTCTTTCTTCTTTCTTCTTTCTTTCTTGTGTGATAGTTGGCAATGGGTCTGGTTGTTTTCTAGAGGTTGTGGCTTCATCCGCAGGTGAGAAGGGTGGTGCATATGGATCTCAGGACAGCCATCAAATGTTATCTGCACAGAGGAAGAAAGAAACACAAACAAGAGAGAACAACGGCACAGAGCAGTATTTGTAGAGTCTGCATACATTAGGGTTGTATCCTCTGTTCAAAATATAGTCTGCTATGGTTGTTCCTTCTTTCCCTATTTCTCAATTCCTGCGACACCTAAAGAACAGTGAGGAAAGGATGGACTAATGGAGGGGAAAGGCCTATGAGGAAATCTTCACCTCAGGGTTGGCCCCCGAAGCCTGTTGCTTTCGGTTCTTCCCTGGGCTCCTCACTGGTTCTTGTGTCTGCCCTATCCTATCCCTGCAGGGGGAGGAACAACCTTAATATGTGACACATGAGTCCAAGTTTTCCTTCCCTGACACAATACTGCAGCTGCTGTAATCAACATCACTTGATGTGGTCCGTACCACTTAGGCTCTAATGGCTTGTTTTTGAACGCCTTTATCATGACCCATTGACCTGGGACGATTGTGTGTCCACCTTCTGGTGGAGTCTGCCAACACGACTCAACTCTCTCTTTGGCACTCTGCACTGCCTTTGTGAGGTTTTCACAGTAAGCGATCAGGGCATCTGAAGCAATGTGCACATCAGCATTTCTAAGATCAATCACACCTGGCATCTGCATTGGGCGTCCAGTAATAATCTCATGAGGGCTCAGTCCTACTGATCTGTTAGGTGATGCTCTCATACTACACAGTACTGCGGGCAGTGCTTCAACCCATGGTACTCCTTCCTGATGCATTTTGCTTAGCCTGGTTTTGATTGTTCTGTTTGATCGTTCAACCTGTCCTGATGCTTGTGGCCTATAGGGGCAGTGAAGGTTCCACTTAATCTTCAACATTCTAGACACTTCCTTGACTACCTGTCCTGTGAAGTGGGTACCTTGATCTGAGTCAATGCAATCTGGTAATCCCCATCTGGGAATGAAATCAGTGACAAGACATTTAGCAGTATGTGCAGCTGTAGCACGCCCTGTTGGATAAGCTTCTACCCATCTTGAGAACTTGTCTATTACTACCAAAACGTCAGTTTTTCCTTTACAAGGGGGCAACGATATGTAATCAACTTGCAGGTGACGAAATGGCCCTGGTGGAGCTGGGGTATGTGCTGCTGGTGTAATGGATGCTGGTACATCATTATTTTTCTGACATGTAACACATCTCTTGACTGTTTCAGTGGCTGCGTTTCTGAATTTTGGATTCCACCATTGATTTGAGAACCTGTGATTCATCGTTGCTGGACCACTATGACCCAAACTGTGTATTTGTTGAGCCAAATATGGCAACAGTGATTCGGGAGCAACATACTTTCCCCCTTTGGTCCAGCAGCCGGATGAATCCACAGTGGCTCCTTTGTCTAACCATGTCCATGCTTCATATAGAGGAACGTCTTTATACAGATCAACGATTGATTCAGGAGGTAGAATTATCTTCTGTGCTGTACTACCTGAACACACTTGTACAGTTGCATAGAAACAAGCCTGTTTAGCCGCTACATCAGCAAGAGCATTACCTTTAGCTTCCGTAGTATTAGTTGTGAGATGTGCTTTCACTTTGATCACTGCTAATTTCTTTGGGAGTTTCATGGCAAACATTAAATCTTTCACTAATCCAGCATGCTTAATGGGGGATCCAGCAGAAGTTAGAAATTTTCTGGTTTGCCAAATGACACCAAAATCATGAATTACCCCAAAAGCATACCTGGAATCTGTGTAGATATTTGCAACCGATCCTGAAGCTAGCGTGCATGCTCTAGTTAAGGCTACTAGTTCTGCAGCTTGAGCTGAAAAATGATCTGGAAGACGACCTGAAGCAACTACTTCAGTGGTGGAAGTTACTGCATATCCTGCTCGTCTGTTACCTTCAATAACTTGAGCTGAACCATCAACAAACAACTCCAATTCTGCGTTCTCTATGGGAGTTTCTGCTATTTCACTTGTCGCTGCATATGTAAGCGTAACACAATCATGAGTCATTTCGCCTTCATCCTCTAACACAAATTCAGTCATTGCAGACATCATACATGAGGATGGGTTCGTGACTGGTGCACGCTGTATAACAATATTCGGGGCTGTGAGAGTTGCTAACCAATTTCCCCAACGGGAGGAGGTGACAGAAGTGACTTTTGCTTGATTCATTAGTGCGGACACTGTGTGAGGGCATTTTACGTTTACAGTCTGACCTAACACCATTCCTGATGAAGCCTGAAGCGCTAGATGAACTGCCTGTACTGCTCTGAGGCATGGGCCCATACCTTGAGCGACTATGTCAAGTTTACCGGAATAGTAATGAATTGGGCGTAAGCTGCCCCCATGATCTTGCATTAGACATGCAGTCATAAATCCTAAGTGTTCATGGACATAAAGCACAAAGGGTCTATCAGATTGGGCAATTCCTAATGCTGGTGCTTGACATAGTGCTCTTTTCAAATCATTAAAAGCTTTGAGATGAAGTTCTTCCATACAAACAGTATCTGAATCTTTACCATGGCCTTTCAACAAATCATAGAGAGGCTGAGCCATCGAGGCATAGTCTTCAATCCAAGGTCTACAATAACCTGTTGTTCCTAAAAATGAGCGGAGTGTTTTAATGGTATTAGGCGGAGGTATGGCTTTGACTGAAGCCGCTCGATCCTGTGTAATGGATCTATTTCCTGCACCAATTGTTTGACCCAGAAATGTGACTTGCTTTTTAGCAACTTGAGCTTTGTGAAAGCTGCATTTGTGTCCTTTTTTATGCAAATAGTCCAACAATGATGCCAATTCAGTTTGATGTACCTCATGATCTGTTGAGGCAATCAAAATATCATCGACATATTGGATCATAGTGGACTGTTTTACCGGACATTCTGGGTCACACAAATCACGTCTGACAGCCTGATGATATATGGTTGGGGAGTTTTGAAATCCCTGTGGCAATCGTGTCCACTGGTATTGTTCATAGTCAACTGTGAAAGCTAACCATGGCTGGCTGTCAGAGTGCAACGGTACAGAAAAGAATCCATTAGACATATCAATTACTGAAAAAATCTTACAGTCTAATGGTAAGCCATTACAAATTGTAGATGGATCTGCCACTAGGGGGGTGATTTTTTCAATATGTTTATTGGCTACTCTGTAGTCTATTGTAAGTCTCCATGTCCCATTAGATTTCTTGATGGGCCATATGGGTGAATTACATGGACTGTTGGTTTTAACTAGCACTCCTTGCATCAGCAAATTTTCTACAATAAGTTTGATTCCCTGTATAGCTTCCTTATTAATCGGATATTGTTTGGTGACCGGAGGTGGAGTTCCTGTCAATTTAACTGGTTCTACACCTGTCAACAACCCACAATCATCCTTGTCTTTAGCCCAAATTGGATGATTCTGTAAGAAAACATACTCGGGAGGGGTTGCATTATTGGTAGAAATCTGTGCTGAGGAAATTTTTATGCTAGTAGATTCTGAGGACATGTCTAAAGTTAGATTTATTTGTCTCAGAAGATCCATGCCTAAAATGGCACCTGTATTTAATGGAGCGCATAGCAATTTTGTAGTCAGAGTTTTTGGGCCAAATTGTACCTCTATGGGCGGAGTTTCATACAAAACAGAATCTTCACCTATTACACCAGTTAAACAAAGTTTGGTTTTCTTGTATGGGATGTTTAAACCTTGTGCCAATTTTGTAGGAATTACTGTAATTTCTGCACCTGTATCAAGCAAAAAATCAATCTCTTTCTCTTTTATGCTACCTTTCACAAAAATTCTTTGGTCATTGTGTTGGATTACAGGGGAAAGGTAGCTACTCACAGCCCCAATAATTAGTTTTTTTCCTGGTCTTGTTGTGCTCTTAGAAGAGCCTGAACTAACTGTCCTATAGTTTCAGTGGTCACTGGCGGAACTACTTCAGGGTTGTGTGCAGGCTGAGAAGGAGCAGAATTATGCATAGCATTTCTTTTACTATCTTGCAACTTCTTCCTACACTCTTTCTCCCAATGTCCAAATTTTTCACAGTATTTGCATTTGCTTTCTCTTTTAGACCATCTATTGTCTTGTTTCGTTGTGTTAAACGTAGCTGCTGCTACTCTTACTTTGGCTTTGACATCAGCATCTCTTTCCCATGTAGTTAACCTGTCTAGGTTACTTCTGAGAGTTCTGTTAGACCAAGTTAGATCTAAGAATGGTAAAGCTTTTCTGTATTCGGCTACAAGGCCATCTGACCATATACGAACCAGGGGTCCCTTGTCATCCAGCACACTTTCAGGGTCATCAACAATTCCACTGTAAATTACAGCTGACTGACAAAATCTCTCAGTATATTCACTCACAGTTTCTTCTTTCCTTTGCACACAGGTAGTAATTCTAGACCAATCTATTTTGGGTCCTAAGATATTCTTTAGGATTTTCAAAATACCTTCTCTTAAATCACCCTTACTGGCATCTCGCAGTTCAGAAGTGACAGCAGATTCAAAACTGTTGAATTCAGATTCAGTTAGTATTTGTGACATCAGCTGCGTGACTTCTGTCAACGACATGTCATAAAGACGCATTTTACTGATCAATGTTCTTCTAAATTCAGAAAAATGTGTGCGTGCTGCTGGTAAACTTTGAGATAGTCTCTCTATATCTTTAGGACCTAAAGCTTTGGCAACAGTTTGTATTTGCACCACAGAAGAATTGAGAGGAACACTATCAGTTTCCTCAATCCCCTGAGATCTCCTCCTCGCACCACACACATTGAAGGAATTTACAGGCACATCAGTTACTGATTGGAGAGCTACATCTGTTTCAAAAAACGCTTGTAAATCAGGGTAAATGTTATCAGGCTGACTTACTTCCACATCAGTTTTTGCCTCTTTCTTGAGGTTCAATTTCTTGGTCAAAGTGTATATTCTAGCACGGAGCTCATTGTTCTGTTTCTCTAGCTCTGAGTTACGCTGAGACTGTTGTGTGGCGAGCGCTAAACCAAATTCTCTGTGGCAGCAGATAATGCCTTTCACATTGTTCTTGCGAATACATGCTCCCAGTACCTTTTTACACTCATCTACAGACCAAGTCTTGTCTGGATGGATCTCATATTTCTGAGTTAGTTCTTGTCTAACTTTCTCAGTGACTATTATGTTCATTTGCACTCCTAAAAGTGATTTGAATTCGCTATCTGACCACAAAGGAGTCGCTAGACCACCTTTTTCAGTTGTGGGGATCAGTCTAGCATTCTTTCTAAACATTTTGTGAGTTTCTTTGTTATCACACAATCAAAACACTAAAACTTCTCTGATCAACAGAGGGTACACTTGTTAACACAGATCAACTATTGTTAACCTTCCCTGGCAAAGCAGAGGATAACACAATTCACTAGCACTTTACGCTAATCTTCCCTGCATGAACAGAGGATAACCAATTCTTCCCTGCCAAAACAGAGGATAACAAATATTAGCACGTAATGCTAAATCTTCCCTGCCTGAACAGAACAGAGGATAAACCAAAAATTAGCACGTAATGCTAACCTTCCCTGCCTGAAAGAACAGAGGATAAACCAAAAATTAGCACGTAATGCCAACCTTCCCTGCCTGAAAACAGAGGATAACCTTCCCTGCCTACAAGAACAGAGGATAAACTTCATCTCTAAAAAGACATTTTTAGAGGATAACTTAGTTAACCAAACCCTACAGCTGTCTGTTAACTCTTCTCTGACGGCGCAGAGGATAGCACATTTGTTCTGGTCTTAAAGGTTCTTTTGGATAGAGTGACACTCACCAACCTTTGGTTGTACGGAAAGCAGATCGTTGTTTGAGCTTGAAATTTCAATCTGAATTCAGGTGAGGAGCTCTATCCGGGTCACGGCACCATCTGTTGAAAACTCTGTTCT
This sequence comes from Schizopygopsis malacanthus, assembly GCA_027474115.1. NCBI lineage: Eukaryota > Metazoa > Chordata > Actinopteri > Cypriniformes > Cyprinidae > Schizopygopsis > Schizopygopsis malacanthus. Next base: position 276,413 of record CM049874.1, on the reverse strand, counting down.
TCTAAAGTAGAAAACTCAGAAGAGAAGACCAGGAGACTTCGGATTGGATCGTCAACAGAATTTCTTTATTCTATGACATGTGTTGTTATCTGCAGTCATCGAAGATCTCATTTAAGTCATTTTTACAGGGTATCTTATAGGTATTTTTGGAGGAGGGATTCTTAGAGGTGGAGACAAACATCAAACAAAGCAAACATCTGAGGGAGGCGTTAGTTAATTACAGGAACCTTCCCGTGGTCCAATAAACCTAACAAAGGTTGAATCTGACTCCTTGATCTTACCATTAACATAAGAGACAAAAGGCACCGTTGTCTCGAGCTCAAATGGTCAGGAAACGCTCTCAAACATCTGTATTTCCTGACACTTTCTTTAGTCAGGAAGTGTATCTAAATTAAACATTTAAAATAAAATTTGTAATCCTTCAGACTGAACAACTCCAAAGGATTAAAAGGACTAATACATAGTGTGTTGGCTGCTGTATAGAGTGTCGTTTGGTGTGTGTGTGTGTTTCCTCTGGTGTGTGTGTGCAGTGATGTACCTGGCTGCTGCGGGGGGATCTGGCTCGGAGTGCTGTATGGCACTGGACCCACGGATCGGTACGTCTGTCCAGACACCAGGAACGGTCTCGGAGAACAGAAACACGCCGGCATCTGTGACAGAAACAACACACACTCCACTCATCACAGCTGCAGCGAGAGGCTTCTGGCCCCGTCCCAATACACGCTCCGGGCCACTTCTGAATAACAGCTAAGCCCTTAATGCACACTAAACACACCATCTATAACACCGCATTTAAAGCCAAGCTTGTCCCATCATGCATCATATTCACCAACACATGTTTTTGTATTAAAACGGTCCAGAAACGATCTCCGTCCACACTACACATCTGAAAACGCACGTCACACAACTGAACACATGGCGTTATTGTTTACGCGGTCATCGAGGTTATGCAGAGCGAATCCTTTTCAAAAGACTCTGTTTTAGTCAGTTACACTGAAACGCAAACGCAGAGTTTTTACATTTTTGTTATGATCAGACAATATTTGAAAATCTGGAATCTAAGGGTGCAAAAAAATCTAAATATTGAGAAAATAATATTTAAAGTTGTTCAAATTAAGTTCTTAGCAATGCATATTACTAATCAAAAATTAAGTTTTCATATATTTACTGTAGAAAATATCTTCATGGAACATGATCTTAATATCCTAATGATTTTTGGCATAAAATAAAAATTAGCCCATACAATGTATTGTTGTCTATTGCTACAAATATACCTGTGCTGCTTATGACTGCTTCTGTGCTCCAGGCTCATATATACACTATATTGCCAAAAGTATCTAATATCTAATGAAAGGTTTGAGTACTTTAGTAATTTCCATGAGTACAAATCTTAATGTTCCACACTGACTGAATCATAATTTCTCTTTGATTCTTGTCTTATACACACAGACACTGTCATGTTAGAGAGAGTGTGAGCATGAGAGAGTGTGTGTGTGAGAGTGAGTGAGTGAGAGAGAGAGTGTGAGCATGAGAGAGTGTGTGTGTGTGTGTGTGTGTGTGTGTGTGTGTGTGTGTGTGTGTGTGTGAGAGTGTGAGAGAGTATGAGCATGTGAGAGTGTGAGAGAGAGTGTGTGTGTGTGTGTGTGTGTGAGAGAGTGTGTGTGTGTGAGAGAGTGTGTGAGTGAGAGAGTGTGAGTGTGTGTGTGTGAGTGTGTGAGAGAGTGTGTGAGTGAGAGAATGTGAGCATGTGAGAGTGTGAGGGAGAGTGTGTGTGTGTGTGTGAGAGAGTGTGAGTGAGTGAGAGAGAGAGTGTGAGCATGAGAGAGTGTGTGTGTGTGTGTGTGTGAGAGAGAGAGTGTGAGTGAGAGAGTGTGTGTGAGTGTGAGAGTGTGTGTGTGTGTGTGTGTGTGTGTGTGTGTGTGTGAGTGTGAGAGTGAGAGTTTTCTTCCCTCCGAATCTAACACACTCACCTCTGGACAGCATCTGGCGTGGCACTCTCTGCACCCTGTCGGCACTTTTATCTGCATCGTCCTCGTTTGGCGATTCTTCTTCATCAAACGCCTGCCAGAGTTTAACATGATCTCCATCCTGCGGTTCAAAACAATGGAGCTTGACAGTAAGTCAACATTCTATTAGATATGCCTTTATATCTTTATGCCAACTACTGCAATTATATTATTAATTACACCACCCAATAACGCAACTAAGATTTGATAACTTGCATCAATTAATAATGTTGTCTGTTCTGTCATAATAAGAACCAAACAGCAATATCGACCAAAGGCGAGGTATTTAAAATGTACAATACTGCATTATTATTTAACACTGCAAAGAGATAAAGTAGTGTATTCAATAAGAAATTAACTTTCAAAATACTTCAAATGTTAAGATAGATCGGCATGAATGAACCTTCAACTAATCAGTCTCTGAATAATAACAGAGAACGCCAGCATAACTGTGACAGAAAACAGAGACACTATCAGAACCTTCTGCAACACACTTCCACACTAAAGAGCTGTGTAATATGACAACCCCTAAACCGGCCAATCAGAGGAGGGTTCATCTGTCGATGAGATCTGGCGCACGTTTACCTGCTGATCTGGAGACAGCTGTGTGGTAATCGTGGAAGGACAGGCGTCTTCACAAACAGCCAGGCTCCGAACTAACTTCAGCGTCGTGTTCGACTGCAGAAGAGCATACGAAGGGAGTTACACAGAGAGAGTCGCTGGCTTTCATCCCATGCTAACATACCAAACACGGGTCGCTCTGTGGAACAGACACAAGTGTGTGAGATCCTCAACCAGAAATGAGCAGAACTCAAGCACATCATGACCAGTGTTTTTCCATATTTCAAATAAAAGACGAGACTAGAATGTTATTTGAGGTCTAAACCACTTCTTCAGTTCTCATACAGATCAGTCCAAACATCTATCGAGTCGAGTATCTCACCTAAATACAGTCGGTTATGGATTAAGTGAACAGGTGGGTGAAAACTGAAAGTGTGTACAAGCATCCGTCTTAAAGGGACAGCGTTCCAATTAAATACCAATGTGTCATTAATGTTAACCAACAAAGGATGTTAAATAAATATATACATGTTAAGTAAACCTAGTGTATCTGTATAATGAGTTTAATATGCATCTCTATCAAAAATTATAATTTATTCCAAATTCAATATTTGATTCGAATTTCTCATAAGCTTAATTGATTTGGTCTAAATAGAGAATTAATTACTATTTTTGTTTGAAGGCTATAAAATAGCTACCAAAATAAGTGTTGGTAAGTAAGTAATGACTAAAATTTTGTCCGTCATAAAAAATTCAGATCAGGTTCGAGTTTTTGCATCCGTAGCATGCATTTTGATGAGGATGAGCAGCAATACGAGAAAACACTGAATAACGCATGTGAACATTTCGGACATTAAAAGTTGACAAAAATGCAATGATTTTTCGTCGACTAAAACTATGAAAGACTCAAATGACTAACATGTGACTTAAGTCTATTAAGCATTTTTGTCTCAAGATAAAGACTCAAGGTCATCGCAAAATTTTCGCACGTAAAAAAAATACAAATATGACTTGGTTTACACACTGCCTTCGAAACTTTTGTCCGTCATGAAAAAATTTGAATCAGGTTAAATTTGTTCTGATTCATTCAGAAACAAAGCTGAAATGACTCTTCACGAATGAATCACTGGATTTATTCAGTAACGAATCAGAGACACTAAACACTTCTGCTGAGACTTTGATTTTGGGGGAGATATCGTGAAAAGCAGCACTGTTGCTGGTGTAATATATCATATGATATCTTGAATTTTAGGCTCCATCACTCACCAGACACCTGAGTAGATGCTGTAATCAATCGAACTGCACCAAAGCAATGCGTTAAATCAACAGCCCTGATTGGTTTAGGTTTTCATCTCATGTGTGTGATCAAACGTCGGATCTCGGTCTCTCCCACAAGCCCCTGAGAGGTTGTTCTTCAGGCTTTGAGCTGAAAGGGCTTCACGTTACCTGCGTCTCGGAGCGGTTCTGTGGCATGTGGAGCTCGTCCAGAGATCTCGTAGCTTCAATATCATCAGACACGGCTACCTGAGAACACATGATGCACAGGTGCATCTAAATATTTAGGAAAAAGCTCTAATAGTGAAAAGCAGCATCTGATTCGGTTGCTTCTGAAGTGCATTAAACACGTAAATCTCTTCTTACGATTTATCTACAAACACACAGCTATGGACACTTTTCTCAAGACTGTGAGGATGCATTTAATGCCGTGCTTTATTTTATGCATGCACATTTATAACACTATACTCTGGATTATATCCCCTGTGCATTAAATTACAAAAATCTAGTTAATGTTATTTAATGCATTTGAAAGCCGTGAAAACGCTAGTTATTCTTTTGCTATTTGAGCAAATGGGAATGCAAAAATATATATTAATGGTATTCACTGCTGCTGAAGTTAACCCAGCTGTGATGATATAACACGGAAATGTGAAAAATATGCTTCTGTTAATACGCTCTAAAATAGCTTAAACTTATATGAAACATATCTCTATGGAGACGCTATACATGAACGCCGTTACCCGAACCAATTAACCTCCAGCAATTATGAGCCGAGTGTCTCGCGTGAGAATCTGAAGAGCAAAGTGAGCTAATGAGACTTAAACCAATCTCAGACTTTCATTAACACGTCAGCGCAGAGTGATATTTCTAACACGAGACGCGCGAGCGATCACACCTCCTCCAGACACCTGCGAACGCATTCCAGAGCCGCGAGGAAGAAAACACTCAGAGACCTGCATAAAGCTGTTTATAACCTTCTTACTGCACACACGCACGCAAACACACACACGCACGCACACACATGCACACACACACAGACACACGCGCGCACACACGCATGCACACACACACACACACACTCACACGCCCACACATGCATGCACACGCACTCACAGACACACGCACGCACACACACATGCACGCACCTATGCACACGCCCACTCACAGACGCGCACACGCACGCACGTATGCACGCGCGCACACATGCATGCCCACACACTCACAGACAGACACACACACACACACACACACACACACACGTTTCTATTTCTAATAATCTTTCACCCATCAAAAAAATGTGTTACAGATAATACTTCTTTAAATTTAAAATTCATTAAATATGAATTATTTACATGTTTTAAAGAAATCTCCTAGAAGCAACATTGTAGACTTGTGAAATAATATTCTTTGTTTTCATTTAAGGCAATACACCACAGGTGAATAAGGTAATTAACATAAATAACTAATATATATATACACTTCCAGAATTGTTTTGGTATTAAAAGTGTTCTTAAATTTTGTATTTAAATATGCAAATGAAGTATTATCTAATTAAATATGCATTAATTTGCATACATTTACAGAACATAAATCTAAATATTTTATAACGTAAGATTAATAATTATTGTCTGGTTTTGTCATCATATTAGAGTTAAAGGTTTTTCCAGATTTCTTTTGATCACTTTATCAATCTTTTTATCAATTTTTATCACTTTTTAATCACTATTTCAATTACTTTTATCAATATTTTATCACTTGTTTTAATCACTTTTTATCACTCTTTTAATCACTTTTTGTCACTCTTTTTAAATCACTTTTTATCACTATTTCAATCACTTTTATCAATCTGTTATCACTTGTTTTAATCACTCTTTTAATCACTTTTTGTCACTCTTTTTAAATCACTTTTTATCACTATTTCAATCACTTTTAAATAAGTTTTAGCAATCGTTTTATCACTCTTTTTAATCACATTTATCACTTTTTTATCACATTTTATCACTCTTATATCAAAACTTTTACTGATTTACCACATTTATCACTCTTTTAATCACATTTTATCACTCTTTTATCAAAACATTTACTGATTTACCACTTTTATCACTCTTAACAGCTCTTTTAATAACTTTTTATCACTCTTTTGATCACTTGTATCACTCCTTTTAATCGCTTTATCACTTTTATCACTCTTTTTTATATTTTTTATCCCCCCAAAAAATACTGTCAACAAATGGAAAACAAACGCATTTTCGCCACGTTTTTAGGAGTGAAATCTGCTATAAATCAGAGTGAATGAAATATGAACAAATATAAAGTTTTGTGTTTGCAAGAAAAAACAACTCTTTAAAGATTGAAATCTACAGGTAAAGTGTAATAACATGAACACTTAAATGTGTATTCTGAATGTTTTCCACTAGTCTGAAATAAACACGCTACGACAAGCCAAATAGCTCAAAATTGCCCAATGCATTAAAACAATACAATGTTTTCTCTGTAGTCAGTTTTGGGTGTCGTGACATCACTGTCGCCTAATTAACACCAGCTGAAATATTAGCTTCGGAATGGCATTACGAGGCACAATCACAGACCGGGGGGGGGGGGGGGTAATCTCCTGTGAGGGGTACGGTCGGTCAACGAAAAACTAAAAAGAATTTGGTCAAAAAAGACTGAACAACTCCAAAGGATTAAAAGAGACTGAACAACTCCAAAGGATTAAAAGGACTAATACATAGTGTGTTGGCTGCTGTATAGAGTGTCGTTTGGTGTGTGTGTGTGTTTCCTCTGGTGTGTGTGTGCAGTGATGTACCTGGCTGCTGCGGGGGGGATCTGGCTCGGAGTGCTGTATGGCACTGGACCCACGGATCGGTACGTCTGTCCAGACACCAGGAACGGTCTCGGAGAACAGAAACACGCCGGCATCTGTGACAGAAACAACACACACTCCACTCATCACAGCTGCAGCGAGAGGCTTCTGGCCCCGTCCCAATACACGCTCCGGGCCACTTCTGAATAACAGCTAAGCCCTTAATGCACACTAAACACACCATCTATAACACCGCATTTAAAGCCAAGCTTGTCCCATCATGCATCATATTCACCAACACATGTTTTTGTTTTAAAACGGTCCAGAAACGATCTCCGTCCACACTACACAACTGAAAACGCACGTCACACAACTGAACACATGGCGTTATTGTTTACGCGGTCATCGAGGTTATGCAGAGCGAATCCTTTTCAAAAGACTCTGTTTTAGTCAGTTTACACTGAAACGCAAACGCAGAGTTTTTACATTTTTGTTATGATCGGACAATATTTGAAAATCTGGAATCTGAGGGTGCAAAAAAATCTAAATATTGAGAAAATCATATTTAAAGTTGTTCAAATTAAGTTCTTAGCAATGCATATTACTAATCAAAAATGAAGTTTTCATACATTTACTGTAGAAAATATCTTCATGGAACATGATCTTAATATCCTAATGATTTTTGGCATAAAATAAAAATTGCCCCATACAATGTATTGTTGTCTATTCCTACAAATATACCTGTGCTGCTTATGACTGCTTCTGTGCTCCAGGCTCATATATACACTATATCTAATATCTAATGAAAGGTTTGAGTACTTTAGTAATTTCCATGAGTACAAATCTTAATGTTTTGACCAGTCAAGTTCTTCCACACTGACTGAATCATCATTTCTCTTTGATTCTTGTCTTATACACACAGACACTGTCATGTTAGAGAGAGTGTGAGCATGAGAGAGTGTGTGTGTGAGAGTGAGTGAGTGAGAGAGAGAGTGTGAGCATGAGAGAGTGTGTGTGTGTGTGTGTGTGTGTGTGTGTGTGTGTGTGTGTGTGAGAGTGTGAGAGAGTATGAGCATGTGAGAGTGTGAGAGAGAGTGTGTGTGTGTGTGTGTGAGAGAGTGTGTGTGTGTGAGAGAGTGTGTGAGTGAGAGAGTGTGAGTGTGTGTGTGTGAGTGTGTGAGAGAGTGTGTGAGTGAGAGAATGTGAGCATGTGAGAGTGTGAGGGAGAGTGTGTGTGTGTGTGTGAGAGAGTGTGAGTGAGTGAGAGAGAGAGTGTGAGCATGAGAGAGTGTGTGTGTGTGTGTGTGTGAGAGAGAGAGTGTGAGTGAGAGAGTGTGTGTGAGTGTGAGAGTGTGTGTGTGTGTGTGTGTGTGTGTGTGTGTGTGTGTGAGTGTGAGAGTGAGAGTTTTCTTCCCTCCGAATCTAACACACTCACCTCTGGACAGCATCTGGCGTGGCACTCTCTGCACCCTGTCGGCACTTTTATCTGCATCGTCCTCGTTTGGCGATTCTTCTTCATCAAACGCCTGCCAGAGTTTAACATGATCTCCATCCTGCGGTTCAAAACAATGGAGCTTGACAGTAAGTCAACATTCTATTAGATATGCCTTTATATCTTTATGCCAACTACTGCAATTATATTATTAATTACACCACCCAATAACGCAACTAAGATTTGATAACTTGCATCAATTAATAATGTTGTCTGTTCTGTCATAATAAGAACCAAACAGCAATATCGACCAAAGGCGAGGTATTTAAAATGTACAATACTGCATTATTATTTAACACTGCAAAGAGATAAAGTAGTGTATTCAATAAGAAATTAACTTTCAAAATACTTCAAATGTTAAGATAGATCGGCATGAATGAACCTTCAACTAATCAGTCTCTGAATAATAACAGAGAACGCCAGCATAACTGTGACAGAAAACAGAGACACTATCAGAACCTTCTGCAACACACTTCCACACTAAAGAGCTGTGTAATATGACAACCCCCTAAACCGGCCAATCAGAGGACGGTTCATCTGTCGATGAGATCTGGCGCACGTTTACCTGCTGATCTGGAGACAGCTGTGTGGTAATCGTGGAAGGACAGGCGTCTTCACAAACAGCCAGACTCCGAACTAACTTCAGCGTCGTGTTCGACTGCAGAAGAGCATACGAAGGGAGTTACACAGAGAGAGTCGCTGGCTTTCATCCCATGCAAACATACCAAACACGGGTCGCTCTGTGGAACAGACACAAGTGTGTGAGATCCTCAACCAGAAATGAGCAGAACTCAAGCACATCATGACCAGTGTTATTCCATATTTCAAATAAAAGACGAGACTAGAATGTTATTTGAGGTCTAAACCACTTCTTCAGTTCTCATACAGATCAGTCCAAACATCTATCGAGTCGAGTATCTCACCTAAATACAGTCGGTTATGGATTAAGTGAACAGGTGGGTGAAAACTGAAAGTGTGTACAAGCATCCGTCTTAAAGGGACAGCGTTCCAATTAAATACCAATGTGTCAATGTTAACCAACAAAGGATGATAAATAAATATATACGTTAACTAAACCTAGTGTATCTGTATAATGAGTTTAATATGCATCTCTATCAAAAATTATAATTTATTCCAAATTCAATATTTGATTCGAATTTCTCATAAGCTTAATTGATTTGGTCTAAATAGAGAATTAATTACTATTTTAGTTTGAAGGCTATAAAATAGCTACCAAAATAAGTGTTGGTAAGTAAGTAATGACTAAAATTTTGTCCGTCATAAAAAATTCAGATCAGGTTCGATTTTCTGAGTTTTTGCATCCGTAGCATGCATTTTGATGAGGATGAGCAGCAATACGAGAAAACACTGAATAACGCATGTGAACATTTCGGACATTAAAACTTGACAAAAATGCAATGATTTTTCGTCGACTAAAACTATGAAAGACTCAAATGACTAACATGTGACTCAAGATAAAGACTCAAGGTCATCGCAATTTTCGCACGTAAAAAAAATACAAATATGACTTATAGGTTTACACACTGCCTTCGAAACTTTTGTCCGTCATGAAAAAATTTGAATCAGGTTAAATTTGTTCTGATTCATTCAGAAACAAAGCTGAAATGACTCTTCACGAATGAATCACTGGATTTATTCAGTAACGAATCAGAGACACTAAACACTTCTGCTGAGACTTTGATTTTGGGGGAGATATCGTGAAAAGCAGCACTGTTGCTGGTGTAATATATCATATGATATCTTGAATTTTAGGCTCCATCACTCACCAGACACCTGAGTAGATGCTGTAATCAATCGAACTGCACCAAAGCAACGCGTTAAATCAACAGCCCTGATTGGTTTAGGTTTTCATCTCATGTAGAGTTCACAAACGTCGGATCTCGGTCTCTCCCACAAGCCCCTGAGAGGTTGTTCTTCAGGCTTTGAGCTGAAAGGGCTTCACGTTACCTGCGTCTCGGAGCGGTTCTGTGGCATGTGGAGCTCGTCCAGAGATCTCGTAGCTTCAATATCATCAGACACGGCTACCTGAGAACACATGATGCACAGGTGCATCTAAATATTTAGGAAAAAGCTCTAATAGTGAAAAGCAGCATCTGATTCGGTTGCTTCTGAAGTGCATTAAACACGTAAATCTCTTCTTACGATTTATCTACAAACACACAGCTATGGACACTTTTCTCAAGACTGTGAGGATGCATTTAATGCCGTGCTTTATTTTATGCATGCACATTTATAACACTATACTCTGGATTATATCCCCTGTGCATTAAATTACAAAAATCTAGTTAATGTTATTTAATGCATTTGAAAGCCGTGAAAACGCTAGTTATTCTTTTGCTATTTGAGCAAATGGGAATGCAAAAATATATATTAATGGTATTCACTGCTGCTGAAGTTAACCCAGCTGTGATGATATAACACGGAAATGTGAAAAATATGCTTCTGTTAATACGCTCTAAAATAGCTTAAACTTATATGAAACATATCTCTATGGAGACGCTATACATGAACGCCGTTACCCGAACCAATTAACCTCCAGCAATTATGAGCCGAGTGTCTCGCGTGAGAATCTGAAGAGCAAAGTGAGCTAATGAGACTTAAACCAATCTCAGACTTTCATTAACACGTCAGCGCAGAGTGATATTTCTAACACGAGACGCGCGAGCGATCACACCTCCTCCAGACACCTGCGAACGCATTCCAGAGCCGCGAGGAAGAAAACACTCAGAGACCTGCATAAAGCTGTTTATAACCTTCTTACTGCACACACGCACGCAAACACACACACGCACGCACACACATGCACACACACACAGACACACGCGCGCACACACGCATGCACACACACACACACACACACTCACACGCCCACACATGCATGCACACGCACTCACAGACACACGCACGCACACACACATGCACGCACCTATGCACACGCCCACTCACAGACGCGCACACGCACGCACGTATGCACGCGCGCACACATGCATGCCCACACACTCACAGACAGACACACACACACACACACACACGTTTCTATTTCTAATAATCTTTCACCCATCAAAAAAATGTGTTACAGATAATACTTCTTTAAATTTAAAATTCATTAAATATGAATTATTTACATGTTTTAAAGAAATCTCCTAGAAGCAACATTGTAGACTTGTGAAATAATATTCTTTGTTTTCATTTAAGGCAATACACCACAGGTGAATAAGGTAATTAACATAAATAACTAATATATATATACACTTCCAGAATTGTTTTGGTATTAAAAGTGTTCTTAAATTTTGTATTTAAATATGCAAATGAAGTATTATCTAATTAAATATGCATTAATTTGCATACATTTACAGAACATAAATCTAAATATTTTATAACGTAAGATTAATAATTATTGTCTGGTTTTGTCATCATATTAGAGTTAAAGGTTTTTCCAGATTTCTTTTGATCACTTTATCAATCTTTTTATCAATTTTTATCACTTTTTAATCACTATTTCAATTACTTTTATCAATATTTTATCACTTGTTTTAATCACTTTTTATCACTCTTTTAATCACTTTTTGTCACTCTTTTTAAATCACTTTTTATCACTATTTCAATCACTTTTATCAATCTGTTATCACTTGTTTTAATCACTCTTTTAATCACTTTTTGTCACTCTTTTTAAATCACTTTTTATCACTATTTCAATCACTTTTAAATAAGTTTTAGCAATCGTTTTATCACTCTTTTTAATCACATTTATCACTTTTTTATCACATTTTATCACTCTTATATCAAAACTTTTACTGATTTACCACATTTATCACTCTTTTAATCACATTTTATCACTCTTTTATCAAAACATTTACTGATTTACCACTTTTATCACTCTTAACAGCTCTTTTAATAACTTTTTATCACTCTTTTGATCACTTGTATCACTCCTTTTAATCGCTTTATCACTTTTATCACTCTTTTTTATATTTTTTATCCCCCCAAAAAATACTGTCAACAAATGGAAAACAAACGCATTTTCGCCACGTTTTTAGGAGTGAAATCTGCTATAAATCAGAGTGAATGAAATATGAACAAATATAAAGTTTTGTGTTTGCAAGAAAAAACAACTCTTTAAAGATTGAAATCTACAGGTAAAGTGTAATAACATGAACACTTAAATGTGTATTCTGAATGTTTTCCACTAGTCTGAAATAAACACGCTACGACAAGCCAAATAGCTCAAAATTGCCCAATGCATTAAAACAATACAATGTTTTCTCTGTAGTCAGTTTTGGGTGTCGTGACATCACTGTCGCCTAATTAACACCAGCTGAAATATTAGCTTCGGAATGGCATTACGAGGCACAATCACAGACCGGGGGGGGGGGGGGGGGGGTGGCAGATCCTTTTAGTAACATTTTAGTTTCAAGTACAATAGGTCAAGAAACTGCATGAACAAATATAAAAATAAAACACTATATAGATTGATTCCTATTAAATACACTGTATTAAAGTTTTTCAGTCAAGACTAGTGATCGAGACCGCGGAGCGCGAATCATTTGATTCTGTTCGGGAGTTCGGGACCGCGAATCATTTGATTCAGTTCGGGACCGCGAATCATTTGAGTCAGTTCGGGACCGCGGAGCGCGAATCATTTGAGTCAGTTCGGGACCGCGAATCATTTGAATAATTTGAGTCAGTTCGGGACCGCGAATCGCGAATCATTTGAGTCAGTTCGGGACCGCGGAGCGCGAATCATTTGATTCAGTTCGGGACCGCGAATCATTTGATTCAGTTCGGGACCGCGAATCATTTGATTCAGTTCGGGACCGCGGACCGCGAATCATTTGATTCTGTTCGGGACCGCGGACCGCGAATCATTTGATTCTGTTCGGGAGTTCGGGACCGCGAATCATTTGATTCAGTTCGGGACCGCGAATCGCGAATCATTTGAGTCAGTTCGGGACCGCGGAGCGCGAATCATTTGAGTCAGTTCGGGACCGCGAATCATTTGAATCATTTGAGTCAGTTCGGGACCGCGAATCGCGAATCATTTGAGTCAGTTCGGGACCGCGAATCATTTGAGTCAGTTCGGACCGCGAATCATTTGAATCATTTGAGTCAGATCGGGACCGCGGAGCGCGAATCATTTGAATCAGTTCGGGACCGCGGAGCGCGAATCATTTGAGTCAGTTCGGGACCGCGAATCATTTGAGTCAGTTCGGGACCGCGAATCGCGAATCATTTGAGTCAGTTCGGGACCGCGAATCGCGAATCATTTGAGTCAGTTCGGGACAGCGGAGCGCGAATCATTTGAGTCAGTTCGGGACCGCGAATCGCGAATCATTTGAGTCAGTTCGGGACTGCGGAGCGCGAATCATTTGATTCAGTTCGGGACCGCGAATCATTTGATTCAGTTCGGGACCGCGAATCATTTGATTCAGTTCGGGACCGCGAATCGCGAATCATTTGAGTCAGTTCGGGACCGCGGACCGCGAATCATTTGATTCTGTTCGGGAGTTCGGGACTGTGAATCATTTGATTCAGTTCGGGACCGTGAATCATTTGATTCAGTTCGGGACCGCGAATCGCGAATCATTTGAGTCAGTTCGGGACCGCGGAGCGCGAATCATTTGAGTCAGTTCGGAACCGCGAATCATTTGATTCAGTTCGGGACCGCGAATCGCGAATCATTTGAGTCAGTTCGGGACCGCGAATCATTTGAGTCAGTTCGGACCACGAATCATTTGAATCATTTGAGTCAGATCGGGACCGCGGAGCGCGAATCATTTGAATCAGTTCGGGACCGCGGAGCGCGAATCATTTGAGTCAGTTCGGGACCGCGAATCATTTGAGTCAGTTCGGGACCGCGAATCATTTGAGTCAGTTCGGGACCGCGGAGCGTGAATCATTTGAGTCAGTTCGGGACCGCGGAGCGCGAATCATTTGAGTCAGTTCGGGAACGCGAATCATTTGAGTCAGTTCGGGACCGCGAATCATTTGAGTCAGTTCGGGACCGCGAATCGCGAATCATTTGAGTCAATAAATATTTGTTCTACCTATTAGATTGTGTTTTATTAAAGTCTACACCAACCCCAACCCTAAACACACCCTTACAGTAAGACAATAAGTGTAATTATGCTTTAAAATGTTTTTTTTATTTAGTTTAATTGAATTGCAATTTTGTATTTCTATGCAAAAAAAAATGTCGTATTTTCCCTGATTCATACAGAAGACTAAAATATAATTCAGTGAAAGTCAGGCATATTTACAATTTATGACATAAAAAGACTAATTACTTTCACCCAAAATTTTAATTAGTTGCAATTTAACAAATTTTAAAATGTGCCACTATCATACCATTTATCAAAAATATGTATTTACTCATTTAAAATAGAATATAATTTTACATGCTCCCTTTTTATTTTATATATTTTAATATGTACAAGCAATTTTACATAAATATTGTCTTTTACACTTATTTGAAACCTTAAAAGTAGACGCTTTACTTACATTTAATGTGCTTTGAACATAAACTCATGTTTGATGCAGACATCTTCACATCTTTGACCCATGTATAGTTTAACACTAATTACCGAAAACCAATCAAACAGTATTTTAATTTAAAAACACGAGATGCAGTGAAAACCCGGCGTAGAGTCTCGAGACATGTTTTTTAAACAGTATTAATTTGACATGTTTCTAAACATGCATCTCTCTCTTGTGAGACGCGAGAGCAATGCTGATAGTAAATGTGATAAATATGTGTTTTACTGTAATATTGCACGAGCGGCGCCGCATCTCGTGCACAATATATAAGCAGCCTGGCGCGCACACGCACGATTATTGCATTAAATTCGAACAATATTAGATGTTTTTTGACAGCTCTATAAAGCAACACAGAAATAAAGCTCGTGTTTGATTCCCGTAAAGCAGGTGTTTGGTGTGTTTGAGAGCACGCGAGCGCGTCTCGGTCTCGGTTGATGGCACGAGCGCTCCCGAGACGCCGCGGTGCTGCTGTCACACATGCATTGATGCTGTTTGCACGTCTCAAACATCAGATGTATTACTTTTAATTAGCAGTCAATTTAAGCAACCGTAGCATTGCAATCACTTATAAGAAAGCATCGATAATATTTCATATCAGACATGTCAGTCTTCAATCTGTGCTGTTTGACCCTAACCCTAATATCAGCATTTATTCTTCATGCATTCATAACCGCGCCGTCTTTATTAAGCCCCGCGTGTGTGTGTGAGACTTAGCGAGTGTGTGTGTGTGTGAGAGAGTGAGTGAGTGAGTGTGTGTGTGTGTGTGTGTGTGTGTGAGACTTAGTGAGTGTGTGTGTGTGTGTGAGAGAGTGAGTGTGTCTGTGTGTGTGTGTGTGAGACTTAGTGAGTGTGTGTGTGTGTGAGAGAGCGAGTGAGTGAGTGAGTGAGTGTGTGTGTGTGTGTGAGTGTGTGAGACTTAATGAGTGTGTGTGTGAGAGAGTGAGTGTGTGTGAGTGTGTGTGTGCGTGTGTGAGTGTGTGAGACTTAGTGTGTGTGTGTGTGTGTGTGTGTGTGTGTGTGAGACTTAGTGAGTGAGAGTTAGTGCGTGTGCGTGTGTGTGTGTGTGTGAGAGTGTGTTAGTGAGTTAGTATGTGTGTGCGCGCAACACTATTTCAGTCAATTATGCACAGCCCCCTAAAAAATACAGTTTTGATTATTATACAAACAAACTAATTTAGGAGAAGCAAGTCTCATGATAGGAGTCTCTAATTATATCTTAAATGCATAAATATGAGCTTGGAGCACAGACGCAGTCATAAGCAGCACAGGTATATTTGTAGCAATAGCCAACAATACACTGTATGGGTGAAAATGATAGATTTTTCTGTTATGCCAAAAATCATTAGGATATTAAGATCATGTTCCATGAAGATATTAACATACTGTAAATATACGAAATTTTTGATTATTAATATGCATTGCTAAGAACTTAATTTGAACAACTTTAAATATGATTTTCTCAATATTTAGATTTTTTGCACCCTCAGATTCCAGATTTTCAAATATTGTCCAAACCATACATCAATGGAAATATGATTTATTCCGCTTTCAGATTATGCATAAATCTCAATTTCATAAAATTGACACTTAAGACTGGTTTTGTGCTCCAGGGTCACAAATAATAATAAAATTATGTTTATGTCAAAAACAGCCAGTAATTAATAACAAAAAGCAGTTCTAAATCTGATTTCTCCAGCGGATCAAGTCAAGTCACATTTATTTATAACAATACAGATCGTGTGAAAGCAGCTTTAGGGCATTACATAGTGTCAATAATGCAGAAGGATAATAATAAAGCAGTTCAGTGATGTCATCATGCAGCTCAGCTCTAATAGTATCTGTGTAATAAAGTCAACGATATCTCTGGAAACGAAGCGCCTTCATGATCGATCAAACAGACCTTCTCCAAACACACACATCTAACTCCATCTCAGAAATACAGGCACAGCAGCGGTCACTGGGGCGGTAGACTTCCACAAGGTACCTAAAGAGTCCTTAAAGTGTACACTTAAGAACCTAATCGGTACAAAAGACACCGTCCCAGTGACAGCTGCTGTACCTTTATTTCTGAGATTGTGAAATACAACAAAGCACCCCAAGTGTACTTCCCAGCATCCATTACAGTACACGGATCCTCACACACACACACACACACGCACACACACACACACGCACACACACACACGCACGCACACACACACACGCACACACACACACACACACACACACACACACACGCACACACACACGCACGCACGCGCACGCACGCACACGCACACACACACACACTCACCCGAGGCATGTCTGCGGTCATTATTTCCATCGGTCAGATTCCTTTACTCTCCCTAAAGCACACCTGCTCCTCTCCTCCTCCGCTTTTCTCTCCGCGGCTCGGTCTGCAGCTCGTGCTCCTCCGTCTGCTCCCAAACACCGGAGACTCTCTCTCGCAGCCTCGGAGACAGCCGCAAATCAACGACTGGCCGGTGTGACGTCAGCAGCGCTCAGCCAATCAGAACGCACGGCTGCGCTCGTGGCTCGGCACTGGCTAGATTGAGCTCTTCATCAGCCAAACAGCCACAGCCCGAGGAGGGGGGGGGGGGTCAATCAAAATAAATCTGCAGATAAAGCAGACCGCTGTGTGATATCATAATGCAAAGACACGCATGGTAATTTGATTGTAGCCTTAACAACTAGTGAGGTCATTTAAATAATTAATGCACATGACATGCAAAAAACATGCATCTAAAATAATCAGACAGACTGTAATTTACATATAATTAAAGAAAAATTCTCCTTTAGTTGGGATCGCATCTTTACACTGTAACTGCTCGGGAATAATAAACCTCACACCACATAATCAATTTATTTCCATTGTGTGTGTGTGTGTGTGTGTGTGCATGTGTCAAGTCAAGTCACCTTTATTTATATAGCGCTTTTAACAATACAAATTATAACAAAGCACTGCACAGTATCAAAATAGGCAAATTGTATCAATAATGTAAAATGACAGGATTTAACACTCAATTATCAGCTGAATGCATTTCATTATTGAATTTAGTAATGGCATTGTCCAGCTCAGTTCAGTTTAAATAATATCTGTGCAATCAAGTCGATGATTGTGCTGGAAATGAAGATTCCCCAACTGAGCAAGCCAGAGGCGACAGCGGCAAGGAACGAAAACTCCATCGGTGACAGAATGGAGAAAAAACCTTGGGAGAAACCAGGCTCAGTCGGGGGGCAGTTCCCCTCCGGCCAGACGAACCAGTAGTTTGTTCCAACTGCAGCACAGTCAGAGTGTAAGTGGTCCACTGGTTCCAGTGGTCTTTCCCCGACGAATGTGTGTGTGTGTGCGTGTGTGTGCGTGTGTGTGCGTGTGAGTGTGTGTGTGTGTGTGTGTGTGTGAGAGAGAATGAGTGTGTGTGTGCGTGTGTGTGTGAGAATGAGTGAATGAGTGTGTGTGTGTGTGTGTGTGTGCGTGAGTGCGTGCGTGTGTGTGTGTGTGTGTGCGTGTGTGTGTGTGTGTGTGTGCGTGCGAGTGTGTGTGTGTGTGTGTGTGTGTGTGTGAGAGAATGAGTGTGTGTGAGCGTGTTTGTGTGTGCGTGAGCGTGTGCGTGTGTGTGTGTGTGCGTGAGTGCGTGTGTGCGTGAGCGTCTGCAGCATTACGCTAATATCAGTTTGCCATGAAGCTCTGCAAGAAAGCATACGTTCACCGAAGGCCTCAGAAAACAGGGACTGCGACGAGTAATAATGCAGGAGCGTGTAATTTCCTAATAATGAGAAGTTGATGAGAAACTTCAAGCAAGGAAACGTGAACAAACAGCCGCAAGTCTCGCATTAAAACCGGCCGTGACGTGTTAATATTTGATGATTTCTCCTGTGTTTCTGCAGTCGCTCAAAGGAACAAAGAGGTGCAGAAAACACGCCCCAGATAGACACGCGTGTCATTGAGCAGCCGCGCTAGATTATTAGCCGTGTCCAGATTGACAGGCGGAGGTGCGAGCGATGCGCGAGAAGCATCAACACATCAGGAGTAGAGCCGCTGCCAACACCTGCAGTGCGACCTTCCCAAAATAAAGCTGAGCCAACATCACAGCATCATCGCTTCAACACTTAAAGACTGACAAGGCCTGGTGTTTCTAAACAGGGCGCTTCTCAACACATTAGCCCCTGCATGATCGGCCAGTAAGAGAGGAACAACGGCAGAGAGGATCATGGGAAACGCCTCAGACCATCCTCCTTCAGGATCACCTTACAAAGAGTCAACACGACACTGCTGGTCATTAATCAACTTTATTTTTAAGTTTCTAAAAATCTCAGAAACTTTACAAAATTCCCGGTAAGTTTCTAAATTAGTTTCCAAAATTCCCGGTAAGTTTCCAAAATTCCCGGAAACTTTCAAAAAAATTACGGAAACTTTCAAAAAATGACGGAAACTATCCAAAAATACCAGAAGTAAAAAAAAAAAAACGGAAACTTTCCGAAAATCACGGTAAATGTACAAAAATCCCGGAAACTTAAAAAAAATCCCAGAAATTTTCCGAAATTCCCGATAAGTTCTTGCAACCTTAGTCTGAATATATTTAGGTCTGGCTGTAGCTCTATATGGACCTGCTGCACGTTTCTGAAGTCAAAATCCACAATAGTGTTTCTATGACTTTCCAAAAGAAGGAAAATATGGTGGATTGATCAAGTCGGTTATACGTTTATTAGAAACACTAGTTTTCTGTAATGTAATGCCAAGATAATATAAAACAAAGTACAGTATTACAAATATGCATTACTTAAATAAAAAATGACCTTGATTAGCAATGTTAATAACCGTGAAGGGTTTGTGAAAAGGCTCCAATAAGAGAAACAAAGACAGAGTCTCATATTTGCTAAAACAAAAGGCTTGTTTCACACCGTTATTAATCTGAACTAAGTTGATCTGAATAACGACACTCTTGTCTTTTACAGTTGAGTTTCCATATTTATTTTCATGTTTATCTCTGTGAAGCTGACACAATCTGCACTGTATAAAGCGCTATAGAAATAAAGCTGAAAATAGTGTTGTCAGTAGATTTTGGATGTGACAGGTGGAGGAACATCTATGCTTATATAACGGCCAAAGTCTGTCTGAAATCCATGAATCATGGGAAAAACCGAAGGACTCATATCTCAACCAAAGCAAATCTTCACAATCTAAATCATATTGTACTCTCACATACTAAAAAATGAAGACGAGACGGACAGGTGGTGGTAATAGAGAATCTGATTGTCTGACAACTCAAGATTCAGGTCAAGATAACGAGAGACGGAGAAAAGTTTCTTGAGAATAAATCAACTCAAGCCCAGTATGGATGGCCGCCTCAGTCATCTAAAATCCTTCCCAGATCTCCCTCTTCATCATCGCTAGATTAACATTACACAAGGCCATTGCACACCGAGTCAGACATTTCCGCATGCGTTTTTTTATATTCTTCATCCTTTCCTATTAAAATGAATTATACGAATGCTAAAACGCAGAAAATCGAACATGATCCGAATTTGTGACGGACGAAACTTTCCGAGGCAGTGTGTAAACGCGAGGTAAACGTATTTATTTTTCAAAATGTGATGTGATGAAGCGTGTTCTTTCACTGCATGATTCAGTATTAAAATACTTTTAGACTGATCACACATTCTAGACATGAGGGCATTTATACCAATTCATACAGTTTCCAAAAATCCCTGAAACTTTCTAAAAATACCGGAAACTTTCCAAAATTCCCAGAAACTTTCCAAAATTCCCGGAAACTTTCCAAAATTCCCGGAAACTTTCCAAAATTCCCAGAAACTTTCCAAAATTCCCTGAAACGTTCTTGCTGCCACCTGCTGGTGGTTTTAATTTCACAGTTAGACTTTCTTTTTTCATGTTTTAAATCATTTCAAATATCAGTATTCAACATTTTATGTTTATATATATATATATATATATATATCAAAACAGTATTTATGCATCTGTAATTGCTGGTTAAATGTATTGATGTCTTGCATTAAACTATGTAAATGCAACTTCAAATGCAGCTTCTGTGTTGATTTAATTTGCTCGGTAACAGCCCAAATATCTTATTATTTTAAATTCACTGATTAAATGTAAGAATTTGACTCAAATGATAATTTTGGACACGTTCAGGGGAAAAAAAAGTAAAAATGCCCATACAATCAGTTAAAGGTTATTGGAAAATATAAATTTTCACACTATCAAAAACTTCAAGAGGCAGCTGTCCACGGCAGTCCTTAAGAGACCAGCACAATAACACACTTGTCTAATTATCATTATCGATACAATCACAGAAAATATCAATATCGCACACCCCTAGGGGTCAAGACTTAATTATATTAATCAAGCGCTAACACCTCGGGAGACGCCGTTCCAGGCATTACCGGCTCCGACTCCTGGATTTCCCGGGAATACGTGAGAATCAGTTCGGATAAACCTTCGCGCTCGTCCGCGAGAAAGCAGCCGCGGATCGCAGGAGAGGGGGGGGGGGTCATCTGTCAAATAATTATAGCCCATCCTATGATTTCACAATACAGTTGTGTTTTTCTTTTGCTGCGAGGATGAAAAGAAGCAAACACCTGGCACAAAGCCTGCAAGACAACAGTGCTCGGCCGCCTCATTTACATAATAAAGAACCCATAATGGCAGCGCTTACTAATTAAGCCTCGCAATGCATTTTTCCTTCCTTCGAAAAAGCAAAACGGGAGGGAGCTAAGTGACAAACGCTTTTATTTACATTTTTCCCTAAGGACGATGTGATTCCTGCACGGAGACGGTGGTAAAAAACGCCTAATGAGGCCCCCGGAGGCCGAGCCGGAGAGGACACGGCTCCATCCTCATTAGATGCCGCTCTGGTTTAAGATGTGTCAGCGAGCAGCGACAGTGTTCCTCTTCACCGTGACATGCTGCTTCAGTCGCGCAGGACAGGTGGGGACGTGCTTAATGCATACGGATCCTGTCCTCGGGTCTCAATTACAGCCCTGGAAATGCTCAATCCGGGATCATTCAGCCTCGTTTCATGAGCGACTCGTCAATGAGTGAATGTATATACACGGTCTCGTGACGTTTTGGCATCTTCTGCACCAGTCGAGAGACAAAAATTGTGTGTGGGATGGATTTAAAGGGTTTGTTTACCCAAACATGAATGCTGTGTCAAACCCATGAGACTTTGGTTGAGTGAAGATATTTTAGAAGTTATCATCCCTCCATGGAACCAGAATTATAACAATCCAAAAAGGTCATAAATGCGTCATAAAACAAGTCCATATGAATTGAGCGTTTTAATACAAGACATATGATCACTTTATATGATGAACAGATTTAATATCTTTTACTTTTTGCATCTTCTGCGATTATGAAAATATAATAATCGAGATAAAATTATTATTGCGCCCGTTTTGTTCCTCCATAAAAGCCCATTTCATGTGCAAATCATGTAACGAGACTTTAGTAAAATGGGACGTACTTGATTTATTTAAGTTGATTAGATGTATTGTTGTTGTTAAAAGCATGACAGAGAACATGTGCTTGTGATTACTGTGTATGCGCTCGGAGACACAACACAACACGGACATGTAAAGTCATCTTTCAGCACCTAAACGCTTAAATACAGGCAAAAATGATTTAATACGCCGCTTAGTGATTATTCATGTAAACCCTTGTCGGTTATGTAATAAATGAACGTAAAGAATTGAGTATGAAAATACTCATGTAACAGTAAATAGGATCCGTGCAGCTCTTAAAGAGACAGCGCGCTATATTCCTGCTGCGCCTGTGTGCTTTATATTAATAATCAAACAAATACTTGTGTAACAGTAAATAGGATCCGTGTGGCTCTTAAAGAGACAGCGCGCTATATTCCTGCAGTGACTGTGTGCTTTATATTAATAATCAAACAACCAAATCACTCTCTGCTCTCGACTGAATGACTTTTGTAGCTTTAATAAGAAACTAAGGAGGTTTATTTCTTACAGTGAAGTCTGTTTTATTTTACATTAGGTTATTACATTTCTCTAGTAGGCTGTTAACTGAATACTTTAGACTTGCATTAAAACAACTTAAAGCACAGTTTGTTTCATTTGTATCTTTTTTATTCTATTGTATTCCTTTGCTTTTTTATTACTGGCAGCTTAATTATTACCGCTTCACCGACTGTAGTTGGTCCATTACCACTTTGGTGTTAAAGTGACCCACACAGAACACAAATATCTCAACATGACTGACCTCTGCTAGAACAACTCAACGCAAAACAATCACGGTGTTTTATGTACATCACTGAACCAGCAGCTCTCACTGCCCTGCAGAAAACCACACTACGTCTCCTCAATCACTGGAGAGACGCCTGCAGCAATTAAAGAACGAATCATCTCAGTGCAGCCGCAGTACAGTCACCATCCACAGCATGCTCTAATTAGGTCGACCTCTACCTGGAGAACCACACGGCCCGCTGAGGAGACACGCCGAACACACTCGCTCAGAGCGCGCCGTTCAGAATTTCACCAATCTGAAAACACCAGCTCTTCATCAGAATATCACAGACTTTCAGAGAACTGAGCCGGCGAACCGTGCTAGACTCCCTTCACTTGCGTAACTGTAATGTTGTGGAAACTTAATTGAGTCGGTGACCCGCTGCATTGATGGATGGCTCCAGATACCTCGAGCATTCAGAAGACAAGAAAGACTGATGGGTGAGCCGCTAACGGCGTTAAACCTGCACTCAGAGGTGGATGGATACGGCTCTACAAATGCCTGGTGTCAGACGCTTCATATAGAGATGGGAAATAAACGTCTCTAATGGATGACTGAGGACAAGATGCAGAAAAAGCACAGATCCAGTTCCTTTAACACGTAGATTTTGTCAGGAACATTTCCATAGTGAAAGGCCAGGAGCGAAGGGCACACACAGTGAGGATAAAACACTAAGAGGTTGAAAGAGCGAGCGTGGCGGCGCAACACACGATGATACACTCAGGAGAGATGCAGCGCTTTCTCTAATGGCGACTGCGTCTATTACGCTTAGTAAGAAAGCAGCGAGTTGTCATTCACGGCCCTGGGTTCGAGTCACTGCACATGGCTTAATGTCTCAGTCAGACAACTGCTCTTAACGCAACACAATGGAAGACGATGCTGTAAATCAAGGGTGGATGACTTCAAAGCTAAAGCAAGAGATTCTACACCACACCGCTTCGGTCTACAGATCACGCCTGATATATATCGCAGGCGAAGATAAAACCAAGACGCCTATAGGATCTTAGCAAACACCTTTAAACTAGGGCTGCAACTAATGATTATCTTATACAATTCTGCGCAGTGTTTTCTTCCAAACAGAGTGCTAACCAAAGAAGGAGTCTGTGGAGACTTTATGCTATATATTATGTGCAAAAAAAGGGTTTCAAAATCAACATTACAAGCATTAAAACCATTGCCACCATAATAAACTAAAACAAAAAGCACAGATTAAACGCACACATTCACTGTATATCGCAATTATATATGTGTCCCTAGAGCACAGAAGCAGTCATAAGCAGCACAGCTATATTTGTAGCAATAGCCAACAATACATTGTATGGGTCAAAATTATTATTTTTATTTTGTGACAAAAATCATTAGATTTTAAGATCATGTTCCATGAAGATATTTCCTACCGTAAATATATCAAAACGTAATTATTGATTAGTAATATGCATTGCTAAGAACTTCATTTGAACAACTTTAAAGATGATTTTCTCAATATTGTTTTGCACCCTCAGATTCCAGATTTTCAAATATTGTATTTAATTAATTAAAGACTAATTAAATTTGTGTGAAACTTGTTTACTGTTTTCCATACTTTTATTACTTGTGGAAAAACTTGAAACACAATTTTTAATAATGGTATTGATTTTTGTATATTTTATTTTTGTTTGACTTTATTAATAAAAATAGTTATTTTTTTTTATTAGCATGTTTTTGAGTTTTGCTTTGGTACCGAAATTGGTACCGAGAGCCGTGGATTTTCACTGGTATCGGTACCGAATAGGGTTGCAAAAAGTTGGAAAGTAAATTTCAGAAACTTTCCAGAAATTTGGGAAACTTATTGGGAATTTTGTAAAGTTTCCAGGATTTTTGTAAAGTTTCCGGGAATTTTGTAAAGTTTCCAGGAATTTTGTAAACTTTACATTTATGGGATTTTTGTAAATTTTCCGGGAATTTTCCACACCTTTGCAACCCTAGTACCGAATACTGAAATGTTGGTACCCTGACAACACTACCGGGTATGAAACGTCAGTGCTGAACACCTTCAGCATAATGGGGCAATGCAATGTAATGTAATGTAATGTAAAATCAAACTGCAATCTCATTCCCACACTCCTCCTGAACACATGAAACACATTTCATTAGCACGCAAACATGAAAATAACATTCCCATGCGGCACATTAACACTACTGAGAAGCTCACCATGCACTAATTGTTTTATCGGGTTTGGACTGAAGCTTTAGAATTAGCGGCACTTTAACACAACTCATCAGAGAGGCATCAGTGAGCGTTTCTAGACAAATACCAGGCTTGAAATCAGACCGTTTGCAGCTTGAGGCGTGTGATGAAGGACGGTGGATCTCAGGTGTGTTCGTCCTGCACTACAGTACATGTGTTCAGCAGAGCTCATATATCACCAGAGCACTATTAATATCAGCCGCTGACAGATACAGGCCATCAAGGAACAATACTGCTGATAACAGCACTTAAGACACCGCAACAATATCACACTCACTTTCCTCTCTCGGACCACAGCGAGTGCCAATAATGAGTTCATAGACATAGGCCATATGGGATACACTCAGTGGCCACTTTATTAGGTACACCTGTTCAGTTGCTTGGTAGCACAAATTGATAATCAGCCAATCACATGGCAGCAACTGAAGCAGATGGGCTCCAGCAGCAGAAGACCACACCGGGTGCCGGTCCGGTCAGATAAGAACAAGAAATGGAGGCTTCAATTCACACCGGATCACCAAAACTGGACAATAGAAGATTGGGAAAACGTGATGAGTCTGCGACATTCAGATGGTAGGGTCAGAATTTGGCATAAAGAACATGAAAGCCGTAGTCTCAACGGTTCAGGCTGGTGGTGGTGTAATGCTGTGGGGGGTATTTTCTTGGCACACTTTGGGCCAGTTGAGCATGGTTTAAATGCCACAGTCTACCTGAGTATTGTTGCTGACCATGTCCATCCCTTTATTACCACAGTGTCCCCATCTTCTGATGCTACCTCCAGCAGGATAATGCACCAAAGCTCAAATCATCTCAAACATGACGATGAGTTCACTTTACTCAAACGGCCTCCACAGTCTCCAGATCTCAACCCAATAGAGCAGCTTTGGGATGTGGTGGAGCGGGAAATTCACATCATGGATCTACAGCAACTGTGTGATGCTATCATATCAATATGGACCAAAATCTCTGAGGGATGTTTCCAAACCCTGTTGAATCTATGCCACGAAGAATTAAGGCAGTTCTGAAAGCAAAAGGGGTACGACCCGGTACTAGCAAGCTGTACCTAATAAAGTAAATCATGATATTTCTGGTATTTATTGCGATAACGATATCAATGATGATAATTTAGAAAAGTATTACCTTTCCCAGAAGAGGGTATTGTGAGCATCATTGAGTACACGTATAATGTAATGTTTAATTCATCCTGGAAGCCGGAGGGCGCTCTTGCGCATAAACCACACACATGCACCACAGAAGTAACGCTCCAGGAAATCCCTAATATGGACAAAGGTATCCAATCGCTGAATAAAACACACAACAGAGATTTTAACTTTTATTTTAAATAAACATACGATTGCATAAAATATATTAGGGCTGACACTAACGACTATCTTTATTTTGATTAATCTAACGACTAATTTATTGATTAATCGACTAATCTAAACGATTAATAATAAAAAAAAAGGTTTCGACAAAGTTTAAAAATAGACTAGTCACGACAAATCGACGAATTGCGACAGTCCTACTGTAATATGAAACCAAGACACAGATTTATTTCAAACACTCTATAACTTAATTAGGCATTAAGTTGATTTGGAGAAAATGCATGTCAATAAATTATATATTTGTTGGACGACAAGTTTATAAACGAGCTCAAAACTGTGCTACATTAATTCAGACCAGATTATAGAAGGAGCATTTCACTACTGATTATATCCTGTATAAATGTGACAAATAAAAGAACCTTGAACCTGGAGCTCCTCGTTAAGCGATTAACTCGTCCTCAGTTTCACGTCCGCCTTCCACGATGTCGCACACAGAAATATGTCAACAACTAGACTTTATCGTTAATATTGCGGGACGACTAATTCTTATAGTAGGGAGAATCTTTACCGGACGATAAGATATTGCTACTCCACTATTAAGTGCACTTGACACACCTGGCTCATTATAAAACACACACACACACACACACACTGCGCGTCTTGTTGAAAGAGTCGCCGGTCGCAGATCAGGCCAAGTGAGTGGATTACTGTAAGATCACGATAAATAAATATGGATCAATATGCCAAATTACACAAGGATCCAAGTCTGCAGCGTCTAAAATTTGGGCTTCAGGAGAGAGATTGGTTGGATGAGGGAAAGATCATTAAGGTAAGCCAATCGGAGGCAGAGTAGAGCGGGTCCAATCCTTTGCCAACATGGGACAACACAGGTGACTCGCAGATACGACGACGAAAATATGATATTTTCATGTTTATTCCTGTGAAGCAATCTGTATTATATATAAAGTGCTGTCGAAACAAAGCTGACTTGACTATAAACTACATAATGAAAAGCATTTCTCCAATCTAGCAACGCTCTAATAGAGCACGGTTGGGCCAATCACAGCAGTCTGTTTCCGAACGAGAGCCAATCGCTTCACAGCGTTGACCTAGGAGGCGGGCGCTAAAGACAAGCGCTCTATAAATACAGCAGGAGTGAAGATTGATCTCGAGTTCAATGTGTTCGTGTTTATGCAGATATATGCATGTTTACATGATGTATATCTCTAATTAGAGCTAGATAGGGTAACAAGACTGATAGATTCCACCAGTTAATTACATTTAGAGGTGTAAACATTACACCGTTTTCTGAAATTGACTATTTAAATATGCAAATTATTAAATTAGGCATTCTCTAATTAAATATGCATACATTTGCATAGTCCAAAACAGAAATCTGAAATAAGGTTTGAAAATATTCTTTGATTTTGTAGAAAAAAAAAAGAAAAAAAAAATAATCGCTCCATAAATCAAACAAATACAGGTTTTAGCATGTTTTTAGGAGTGAGATGTTGTATATTTCATTGTGATTGATGTAAAAATAGGACACCTTGAATAAAAACACACCTTTAGAATATAGAGAGGTATAAAACTGTAACGTTTGGTGTTCGTAAGAGAAAAAACTCTTTAAAGATTGACGCAAATAAAAAAAGTGCAATAAAATAAACACTTCAATGTGTATTTCCATATATTACCAAACATGTTATGAGCACAAAATCTCAAAAATCTATTATAATTCACATTTATATCCATGCATTATATCCAAATTATGCACCTGTTTTAAAAATGCACATAAAAGTTAATGCATCCTTTGTTTACAATAATGTTGCAAATTATTAAATATGATATCGATGGCTCTGGATGTTGCAGCTTCATTCATAATATAATAAATATTATTAACAAGATGCTTTGTCTTTGATAGGTTGAAGGCATACTACTACAGTGCTTGGATACAATATATTTTATTATTATTATTTGTTAGCCAACCTCATTAATAAGGCTTTGTTTTCGCTCAGAAATAAAGGTCCAAAAGCTGTCACCGGGGCGGTAGCTTTCCAAAAGTCCACGTTTGTACATTTCAGTCCATTTAGAGGCACATATAAGTACTGCATATTAGAACCTAATAGGTACAAAAGTGTGCCTTTTGAAAAGGTACCTCCCCAGCGACAGCTTTTGTACCTTTGTTTCTGAGAGTGAGAGAGCAAGCCGAAGACTCCGAACAAGCAGTTGTGTATTTTGTCCTCGCTTCATTTGCTCCATTTACAGGTGGATCTAAAGACTGCAGCCCTGATCTGTGGAGATGCTTTCAGAGGCTTCTCGTCCAGACGACCCCGTGACCTCTGCTTCGCTCTAAATTGATTGGTATCTTTGAGAAGCCACTTGCTGACGTTCATGCTCCTGTGAAGAGACGCTGTTGGTTTTATATAACGCTGTGTGGGAGGCCGGTGACGAGCCCATCCAGTGCATACGGCGATGTGTGGGCAGTGCTTTTAACAAATGCACACTGGTTCACACTCAGATTATATGGGGGAGTACAGGAATAAAATGATGTAAATAAATACCCTCTAACGACGGAGCTGGAAATATCTATTGATTTGTGTGTTTGCTGATTATGTGTGTGCTCTTAATTCACAATATGCAGCTGGATTTATAACTCAGATCATAAGTGTTGTATATTTAGTTCAGACAGCATGCAGCACTTCAATGGATTTCCAAAGCATTGGCTATTAAAGAGAAAACAGTTCCCATTAAAGCCAATCGCTGATCAGATGAACACAGGGAAACTATCAATCATAATCCACTGCTGCTGTAGATTATATAGGCAGGGGTGGACTTAGTGATGGGGGGGGGGGGGGGTCTAAGCTAATTCCAGGTATGGAAGCTAATCCCCCCCCCCACAATAACTATGTGTCACTTTATGCATAACCCTTATTTTGCTCACTCCCATACAGTTTATTAATCCCGTCACAACCAGTAATGAGTCAATCTGCTTCTGTACTTAAGCCAAATTAGGCTACCTTATTTTTCTTTCGGCTCACAAAAGGAAGACATTATCCATTTTTTTTGCATGCACTTGTCAATTTAATAACATAAAATTATCCCATGCAACTCATTCCATATTCCATGCATTTAACCCTTATTGTGCTCGCTCGCTCTAGTTTATTTGCCCCTTCACAGCCAGTAATTAGTTGTAGTAACAAAGCCAAATTAGGCTACCTTAATTTTTTTTGAGATCATAAATGAAGACATTGCACTTTAAATGTTCCAATCTTTTTACAAACATAAAAAGATCCCATGCAACTCTTTCCATATTCCAAGTGTTCTGAAGACCAAATCGAAAATGAAACCTGTTAACCTCCAGTCATTGCATTGCGTCTCCAGTTCGCGCCGGTGCGGTCTCACACGAGAGTCATTTTGAAACATCAAGATAAATACAATAGTGACTTGAAACACAAGACTTTCTTTACTGAGGTGAATATCTCTGCTCTGAGACAGCATAGAATGCATGCAGAGCGCTCCGTCTATAATCACTATAGCTGTCTCGCTCACTCCAGTGCATCGAGATCTCACGACGTCTCGTTAATATGCTCTACACTGCACAAAGGATCTCTTATCTACATCGTATCTACACTTCGTTATAATGAGACGATGCCCGACCTTGCAGAACTCAGCATTTAAGTGCCCTTAATTCCCCGGGGCCCTATGCTTACCTAACTTATTGGTTAAGTCCGCCCCTGTATATTGGGTATATTGTGGGGGGGGGGGTTTCCCAAAACACCCAGAAGATGAAGTCAAGATCAATGTAACTATGGACTGTTTTGACGAGAACGTTGACGTTGAAGCGTATGTACCAAAGATAAAACAGTTATATATGATACGAGAACAGCTGGGCCTGTAGATAGGGAGCATGTGTTATTTAACAAAAATCTAATTATGTTTTCAGAATGACTTCATATTTTTCTCAAACACAGTGTGTGGGGTAAAACATCCCCATGCAGGGGGCAATAACTGAAGTTATTCTTACTAGTTGGTACTAGTTTATATTTAAAAGTTACCTCAAGCTGGCATCAGGTAACTTTTTATTTTCAAATAAATTATAATCATAATTCTTGATTTATATTCTTTTTTTATTTTAAGCTAATACTGCCTGTAATCGGATTTCGCTGTAAATGTTTAAAGCAAGTTGCTTTGTCAAGATTGGCTTTGTCAAGACAGAAATGTGTATGATTGGTCAATCCATTCATTGTTGACCAAATATAAAACAAAGATGTTGACTGTACAGCGTTATATTGCCATTGGTGGCTCTGTTTCAACATGAAGTTAAAGCAATGTATTCAGAGGTGACGAAACCACCCGTGTGAGGTCTTTCTTTATTAAGCAATCTGTGAATGATTCAGTTCTCGATCCTCAGCATCAGGCATTGTCTTGCATTCATTCATCAGTACGTGACAGCGCTGGGTTTATCTCAGCGCCGTTATTCCCTCTGATCCTCCCATGACAGCACCATGGTCCCACGACTTCTGCTCTGATATATGATCAGCTCCCCTGCAGACAGGTTATTTATCTGTAAATTGATCGGCAGGACTTCGCCGCTCGTGTCCTGCTGAAATTGTGAGGGCAGCTCGAGCTTTAGCGCTTCATAATGGAGCAATCTAGCTCCTCTCGCGTTGCCACAGATGGCTTTTCCCATTTTCCCAGAGCTTATTGCTCCCCTGCAGCCATATTTTACTGGGCAGTTGACCTGCGTCATTCATATTCATTTAACCGTGCTGCTGGGGGGGGGGTTCTGAGATGACATGAGAGCTAGGATTTGTGACTATAGATGCTGGATATATCTACCCACACTGTGGCCATAACATACAGATGTGCAAAGACATGTGAACGGCTCAAAACTACA